>CM064867.1:30607475-30907795 GCA_032719365.1 Prinsepia uniflora | reverse complement strand
TGACGTCGAGGCAGTGTCGGAGGCATAGAATTTTTGAGAGTGACCTCGGAGTGCTTAAACTTTTCCGTTGTGCGTGTACCTTGTTTATCGGATTTCTTTCCTTTGTTTTTGGTACTATGCGCTGTAAAACTTAACTTCGGGATGTTTAAAGTTTATCCTGCATCTGACTGTGTATTTTGGTGGTTTTTCGTGAGTTTATTTTGGGTTTAGTGTCGGGGTGTCAGACGGGAGCAGGATTTATCTCGGTTTTCGGGGTGAAACCAGGGTGGGTCCTGACACTTATTCTATTCGATTTTCAAAGGATTTAAGTCAATAAACTCTCTGATTTTGGACATGATTAAGGCAATAGGGTTAAACTCCATTTATCCAAACATCCTAGCCCTACTTGATCACACAAGTGTGATCCCCCTAATTTAACTCCTTTGTGCCTACATTGAGCCTTTCGTTCATCACCCTAAATATCTATTCCCGGGAGCCTAGTATAGACATCTTTTACCCTTATTCCAAAGACTTGGTTGAAGACTTCAAGATGGCGTAAAAAAGGAGATATGATGATCGAAGACTTGTATGTACGTATAGGAAAGGACTTGCTCAAACTACATTGTAAACATAGAATTACCATGAAAAAAAATCAAGAGAAAGAAAAAAAAAAGTGATAAAAAAAAGGAAAGAGAAAAAAAAATAAAACAATAAAAAAAAAAGTTTTGAACCTCTCGATTGGTAATTAAGTTTTGAGTTTAAGTTAAGTCTTTTATACTTGTGAATTTGGAAACATTGAAGATTTCGGTCTTTGTACTAATTACAATGCTCAAGCGTGTTTCAAGTCTTTGCTAGGGACTAGCAAAGTTTAAGTGTGGGGGTATTCGAAGCAGTTATGCCTATGTGGTGGAGCCTTTGGTTGAGTCCTGGAACAAATTTAGCACCACTATCCTAAATAATCCCTGCCTCTACACCTAGCCCCATTACAACCTTCAAATTAAGACCTTATGCTCCTTGAGATGAGTAAATTTTGATTAGTTGAGTCTATCACTTGAGTAAGCTTATGGTTTTGGTTCATTTGTGCAAGTATGTTCACTATCTTATGGTTTATGTTTGAAATTTTTATGAAGTAACTTACTTTCTATTATGTGAGCATCTTTCTCACATACCTTGAGTGCAAACACAAACCCTATACACATTGAGTGCAATTAGGAGTGCATATCCATGTGAGTTGATTCATACTTGTTTTATTCATGTTGAGATAAATTTCACCAAGATTACTCAAAGGCATTTTGTTATGATGTATTAACTTTTGAATTCCATATGCTATATAGCTTCTTAGTGTAAATCTTTGATGCCATATTTAAGTTGATACAATTTGAGACAAATGGTTAAGGGGCTTAGTGGTTTAAATTCTTAGTTTGTTTTGGTATTTGCTAGGGACTAGAGTATGTAATTACGAGAATTTATACCATTTATGCTTTATACCCTTTATGCTTATCTTTTAATGTTTAAATACCAAACAATTGTAGAAAAAAATATATTTTGGGGGAAATGTGTAGAATTGGATAGAGTACGTAATTACGAGAATTTAGGCGAAAGAATCAGCTCAATCGGAGTTATAACGAAGAAGTTATGATCGAACGAAAGGAGGCCACCAACAACCACTAAAGAATTCGGTAGGGAGCTACCAAACCCATCTAATCAGCCCTAAAAAGCATTTGGCAGATGCCTGACGACCAGATCAAACTCAATTCGACGCGTGTGTCTCGAATGGATGTGTACATGTTCGGCGCTCGTGTCCTGACTCGTCTGCACCTTCTTCAGCGCGCGTCCGCCGATTTCTTTGACTTCCGCCAGCAGCTTCCTACCATTTTGATTCCTGTTACTATTCCAGCAAGCAAACTCCAATTTTCCCTTTTTTATTAGGTTTTATATGTCTTTTTTAATTAGGATTTGTTTTCCTTTTTTAAATTAGGAGTTTTTATTACCTTTTTAATTAAGTTTTGTATTTATTCTTTAATTAGGATTTTATTACCTTCTTCTTTTTCTTTTAGGACTTTAATTTAATTAGTTTAATCCTTTTCGTTTTTAGAATTAAATTGTGAACTCCTATTTATTTGAGATTAATTTTCTTCTATAAATAGAGAAGTTTAGGTTATTTGTAAGGGTCGCTCATTCTTGTACCGAAATTCTACTTAACCAAACTTTCCAATTTATATAATTGATATTATTTTGCAAGATTAATTACATCATACTCCATTTTTCTACCCTTCATTTGTGGCATGTCTCACCCAATAGTTCCATCACTTCGTATCCTTTGGGTTACTCAGGAGAAAAAGTGTAATACGATAGAGTTCCATCACTTCATATTGTTTGGGCTTCTCGGAGAAATAGTGTAACACGACCTCTTACTTCGTAGTTATCTTTTGGCATGAATATCGTTTCTATGAATTGATTATTAATCTTATTGTGGTTTTATGATTTATATTGTTTTCGTATAAATCTTCCATGTGTTCTAGTATTTTAGTTTTTGTTATGTTTGTATATTGGTGCTTAATGCTTGATAGATGAGTTAGGCGTTCTCTAGTCTATTATTGAAAGTGCGGAGTGAGTGTCTCCCTGCACGTACTTACGATTATGCAACCATCTGATATAACTAAGTTTATAGAATCTCGAAGTGGAAAGTGACTGAAAGAGGGAGGAATCAAGGGAAGTGAGGAACGGAACGCGTGAGTGAAAACCCAAGAATTTCGTGAATATTGGAATTTTTGAGTTGATGAATTGGACCTGGGCTGATTGAATTGACGTTGTACATCTCTTATTTGAACTACTACGAGCAGAATTGTCGAAAGATAGAAGAAAAATATGCAGGGTTAAGCCTAGAACAAAGTTCGAATTTTGAGCGCGAGGGTGGGTTCGATATTTGAAATTTCATGGTAAGGAAACCTCAAATTGGATCCATATTTTTGTTCCTGGGTCAATTCCGAGCAGATTGGTATGTTTAATTGTGAAAAATAGACAAATTTGAACGAAAATAGGAAATGGGTCGTGTACCATGTCGGGCCTTGCGCGTAGGCTCGCGGTCAACCCTGCGCGAGGTAGGTGCTGACCTTTTGTAGCGCATGAGGCCCACGCGTAGGGAAGGTGGCTGGCACGTGGGGGCATTTACGCTAGTCTTTCGAGGTCCATCCAACATGTATTTCTTGTTTTCAAAGTTTCGAGTCAAATAGTACAATTTTCGAGACGACCGAACATCGTCTCAGGGAAGTTTTGATTGTTTGATGGTTTAGGTGTTATTTTTAATTCATTTGAAATTCCAAAAAAATTATGGAATTAAGTATAGGACTATTTTGGATGATTAGTGACATTAAGACATGATTTATGGTAGGAATTTCCCTTCACGAATTTACGGGAAAGTGTGCAATATAGTTCGATTGCATGTACGGTACGTGTGAGTGGACGTTTTCCTTCTTAAAACTATTGTCCATGCATATTTAATTGTTTTAAATGGTTTTCAATGTTTTTTTTATGATGTTTGATTGATTGGAATTTTATATGAATTTTTGTTGCTTTTGGATGTTTAATTATTATTTTAATAACACATTTTACGAGATTGGTGTGATTGTGTTTTGGGACTTAGGCCCGAGGTTTTGAATTGTAATTTTGATCAAAAATATCTTATGCATGTTGTAAAGTGTGTTTTCTCGATAGTTGTGAATTTTAGATGATTTTACGAAAAATTGATTGTTGTACGTTTTACGAGATGATTGCTTGTATTACATTTTGGATTTTGGTCCTGGATTTGGAGCTCAGATGAATTCTAAGAATTTGATCTTGATATTTGAGTCCTAATTTCTTGGTATTGGTGATGAGTATATGTGATATGATGTGATGTGGAAACCCACATCGGGATGCTGGATTGATTGGATGGTCTCAGATGTTGATGTAAAACTCCTTTTTCCAAGATCATTATTGTGTTGGATAGACTCAAACGTTGAGGTAAAGCCAAGATCGCTATTGTGTTGGATAGTCTCAAACGTCAAGGTAAAGCTCATTTTCCTCAGACTAGGGATCGACGACTCATATGTTGAGGTAAAACTCTCTTTTTTTAGTCGGTCCCCACTCCGACATCGAGGTAAAGCTCCTTTTCCTGAGTGTCTTGGTCTACCGATAGTACAAACATAACATAATGCTTTGGCTTGCATGCATCGAGGATGGGTTGATTGTGTATTGTTATGGTTATGGTGCTTGGGCATGGTTTTATGGCTTTGTATGGTTTCATGGCTATTTGGTTTATGGTTTTACTGGATTTCTTATTATTGGACGTATTTCGAGGTTTCGTGTTTTATTGTCTATTTATTAGGATTTATGAATTCTGTTTATGCATGTACAGTTTTCAAGGATGGAGGGTAATGATTACATTTTATGATTAAGTTTTCAAAATTATGTTTTTATAATATTTTTTTAGGTCCACTCAGATGATTTTTCTTAGTTTTGAAACCCTATAAGGTTGTTGCACGGGAATCGAGACTGCTCGAGAGGTGGATGCATGAGTTAACAAAGGTACAAGTATCCCTTGTTTGATGAGTGTTAGGGTTAGTTTTAGAACTTTGAATGTCTTGTTAGATGGGATCAGAGCCTGGGTATGATTTACCAGGTGTTCCTCTAGATGGGTCCTGTCATTCTTTGGCTTCATCTTTCCCTGATTCTCCCTCATGGATTGGTTTCCATAGTTTTCCTCCATTTCAGTCCCTCCACACCAAACACCTTCGTAACCAACACACAACATACAAATACATAGGAGTAGGTCGGTGGAGGATTAGGGAAGGGAAGGAACCAGAATTTTCTGGACACTTGTCCCTTTCACAAATATCTTATGGTGAAATTACCAAAATGCTCTTAGTGGAAAAATGACCTAAGTTCCTTTGATCGTTTTAGACCCGTATCATAACCATTTGACCTCCGATGTTAGCGTATTGCCTGTCTACAAACTCAGGACCCTGAGACCTGCATGACGGTGCTCACCAATCGTCTAAAAGTGTCTCAATCAAAAGGTCAACAATTGACCCAATAAGGGAAAAATCATGATTTCCACTAAACTTTCCCCCTTTTATTTTCCTCAAAGTTCTGGGTCGTTACAACCTACTCCCTTTAAAGAAATTTCATCCTAGAAATTTTAAACCACTAGTTGGGGTAGAATCGAGAATTACCTTATATACATGGTTTAGCTTTCGCATCACAACTAATTATACCAACAGGTTTCCAAACAGGGAATAACTTCTGGGAAACAGATCTATTCTTATCTCCATACTCAGATTGGACAACTGAGTTCTTAAAATTTAACCAAGAAATGACTCTAGAATCCCGTATACTTCAACTATATCACACAAGCAATCTCTAAATTGTCACGTTAGTACCAACTTAACTCTTGAACTATATCACACAAGAAATCTCCAAATTGTCACGTTAGTACCAACTTAAGTCTTGAACTATATCACATATTTAATTGCTACGAACAAGTAATTTCAATCCTCAAAATATCAAAAGAAACAAAATTAGTAATTGAACCAACATCAAATCATGATGAGAGTCAAACTACTGCAACCTTTTCTCAAGGTTCAAAAATCAACCAACATAATGAAGTGGACTTCGGGAATTGCATGAATCAACATCCGAATCATGCCCATACGTTTATCAAATTAGCAATGAATATCATCTACTAATGCACATAAGCCTCATACCCAGGCGAACAAGACTAATTATTAACTCAAGCCAAAATTACAATAAACAACAATACAAAACATGAACATGCACCTCAAACCATATTCGTCAAAATCTCAATAATTAATCATCACTTAAGTATCTCGTTTCAGATCACATAACCACAAACTGTGGGAACACAATAGTTAAACAACTTTCTTAACCAAGATGGGGCCCATATTTCTCAATGTTTATACGCATTAGGTCAAAACAAACTACGTATGCGCAGATGTTAAGTATACCAAAATCGAAATCAAGTAGTCAGCTAACCAATTTTTGATATTTTGATACAAATCTTAGTAACCAATTTGGATAAAAATTTATCGGGAATTATACTAAATACTGTCTAGGTAATAACATAGTTCTACAATAAATCACACAAGTCACATAATTGAACACAACCCTTGACTCACCTGAAAGTTACCAAATCGGAGTTAAGTTTAACTATCATATTCATGAAATATTCTGAGGTATTCATCTCCAATTCACCCAAAATTTTAACTTAACACCAAATTAAACATAACCATACTTGGGCCTACAACCATAACTTGAGTTCCTTCTGAACTCTTATTCATTACTTCAGATTATACTCAACATTTTCACTTTCCTTCTTCTTTCCAACCTATAGTTCCCAATTCTGACAGATTTTTCAGTCGTAATCCCATTTCCTATCCCATAGGTCTACTAGCTTCAGAACATTTGACATTATCATCAATATTCACCCTTTAGTGACACAAAAGGTCTCTAGGGAGGTGGTAGAAACTTGTTTTCTCCTCATTGTTTATCCCTTCCTTTCTAGTAATTTTCTTTTCTCTCGTTTTCTTTATTCCATTGTCTTAACTCATTTCTGAGCCTTAACTGGTAATCATAATATCAACACATATATGACAATTACCTATGCATACCAACAACAAATTACACAAAACCAACATATCAAGTCATTAGATAAAGATGTCATTATCCATACCTTATCCTGCCGCTCTAAAACATGCACATGTTGTTTCTCTAATATCTAATTCCTTCGATAATCAATAAGCTGCCTTCTTAACACAGGTGATTCGTCATATGAATACTTATTAGGTTCCTATAACACCACACATCTCCAAAATGGTTATGAGGGTAATTTTAACCATAACCCTCCACCCTATCCTCGAAGTAATCCCATATGGCCCAGACTAGCAGGGCTCAACATAATACCTTCATTGCATTTCCAAGAACTGGGTAATCTTATCAGATGGATCAAATAATCCTTGGATTTTGTGAACTAGACACATTTAGTTATGTACTTTCATGTGACCTTAACTCATCATTCCAGACCTTATCACAATTTTCTCTGAATTCTTAGATATTGAAATACATGTTCTATAGTTAATTAAAACCAAGGTTTACTTAGAGATCATAAAATTATCTCACATAGCTCCCATCGCTTAGTCATTTACCTGCTGGTAGTACATTTACCGATAGTACACTCATCGTTAAATTTCACTCGCCCTTATTTCCTTGGATTTATGTCCCTTTAAATTCTCTAAATGCAGAAATACCTTGCAATACTTTGAACTCTTATGGCCTGTAAAGCTTTGTACCTTATTCAAGGAATCGGACCTTCAAACTCTTATGGTCTCTTAAACAATCGCTATAGCCCTTAATATCAGGGAATCTAAGCATCTACCTTATAGTCACTTTCAGTAACTTCACATTCACTAGTCAACAGAGCACAAGTAATAGGGTACTCGTAACGACCCGTCCCAAATTTTTGGGATTAATTAAGACTTAATTATGGAATAGCAAGACTAATTGGAGATTAATCGAGAATTATCGGACGTTCAGGGCGAAATTACGATTTTTGCCCTTGAACGAGGGCAAAAAGTTAACTTTTGATCCGAGAGGTCCGATACACAAGGGTCGAAGACTGTTACATAGATTGAGTCAATACGAGTCTGTAGACATGCAGCACGTCGAAATCGGACATTCGACGAGAAAGTTATAGTTCACGAAAGTTCCGAGGAACTATTACATGAATTACGAGGCGAGGTGGCATTTTTCCTCATGTGGGCCCATATATTTGTTGCAGGCCCAATGGATGAGTGACAAGTGTCACTCATCCATTGTTCCCATTACACAGATACATGCATGTGTTTTCCCTTCTTCCCATTCGGTCATCCTAGCCCGATGAACCCAAAACCAAACTCCTCCCCCCATTTGAATCTGTGTGAGGCCAAAAGAGGAGTTGAGGGTGAGTGATGGACTAAGAGAGACAGTGGCAGGCTGCAGGATCGCCGTAGGCGGCGGTGGAGTTCACGGAAAAGGTAACCCGAACCCCCCTTTCATTTCAAATTTTGAAATTTTGTTTTGGATGTTTAAGGGTTGTTCTAATGACTGGATGATGGTTGTGGGGGTTGTAAAGTCGAGAGGGATCAAGAACGGTTGCTGAGGACGGCTGAGCAGCCAGATAGACGGCCGTGAGGATTTTCGATGGCTGGCCACCGAATTCGGTTTCCGACCAGGTACGTTCGAATCAAACCTCCAAACGTGTTTTTAAGGTTCCTAGAAACTAAATGGGATCATTAGGATGAAGTTTTGGTTCTTAGATGTGCCTAGAAAATGGATTAGAACTTTGGGCTTAAAATGGATTAATTGAACCAATGAGTTTTAGGATTGTTTTCTTCAATTTGATTGTATAGAACAATTCCTAGGATAGATTAGAGAGGATCGGTGGAAACAAAGAAGAAAAAGGATGAAAAAAATGGGAAGATATGGGCCTGGACTGGCTGACTAGTGGACCGGTCTGGACCAGTCGAATCACGAGGAAGAAGATGAACACGTGCAGGCACGTGGCTCCCACTCGCAGGGATTTTAGGCGGCACGTGGGGGAGCGTGGGGCACTTATTGGGGAAGTGTTCAATATGTGAAATCATCCTTTCGATGTAACAAACATTTTGGGACAAGTTTCAAGTTGACCGGATATCATTTCGATATAATTCGGGATGTCCAAAGGTTTAGGATCGAGTTTAAATACGTTTAAATATTCGGGAAATTTACGGGGATTTAATAGAACGTTATTGAAGTAGTTAGTAACCCTCTAGTATGATTTGGACATGTTTGGGAGTCCCGGTGATGGTGATTGGCCTAGAGAGGCATATGGCGTGCGTATCGAGGCGCAACATGGATGGTCTGTGAGTGGACTTTGTTTTATGAATTTGATGCTTGCATGAATATTTTATATGTGCTTATGAACATGTTTTGAGATGCCATGAATGCATATGATTTAAATATGATTTGTTGGGCATTTTCGGAGATTTCCGTTTTATCTGTTGTTTGGGCTTCAGCCAAGTATACAACGTGCATGAGTTATATGTGATTCCGCAGGTTTCACATAGAGGCGTGAAACTGAGGAACTGATTTACGATTTTGGAGGATTTCACGGAGATGCGTGAAATCGAGATTCGGGCATGAGTCCCAGTTGAACTATGATTTGAAATTGTTTTGGAAATGAGAACTGTCATAGAGGCGTGAAACTGAGGAACTGATTTACGATTTTGGAGGATTTCACGGAGATGCGTGAAATCGAGTTTCGGGCATGAGTCCCAGTTGAACTATGATTTGAAAGTGTTTTGGAAATGAGAACTGGTTTTCGGCTTTGAAAATATCTTTCAGGCATATGGCTCATTTGATTTAAGGTTTGACTTAGAGTACAGTAAAATGCGAGATAAGTCGGGCAGAGACCTAGTTATAAGCTTTGCGAAAAGTATTTCGAGCATGAGACCCAGTTGTGGATTTGATAGGATTCGAGGAATCCTATAATATGAAGTGTCGTTGGAAACTGGTTTTCGGGAAATGACACATTTGGTGGTATTTCGGGCATATGGCCCTATTGATGATTTTTTAGTCAAAGTCGTAGTCGTGACGAGTACTATATGCACGACGACGAGATCGATCGGCGATGTGTTCCCGATGATCTAGAGATAGTCGCGATGAGTGCTATGTGCGTGGCGACGAGATCGATCGACGATGTGTTCCCGATGATTTAGAGATGGTCGCGATGAGTGTTATGTGTGCGACGACGAGATCAGTCGACGATGTGTTACCGATGATCTAGAGATAGTCGCGACGAGTGCTATGTGCGCGGCGATGAGATCCATCGGTGATGTGTTTCTGATGATCTAAAGATGGTTGCGACGAGTGCTATGTGCGCGGGGACGAGATCGATCGGTGATGTGTTCCCGAAGATCTAGAGATGGTCACGATGAGTGCTATGTGCGAGGTGACAAGATCTATCGGTGATGCGTTCCCGACGATCTAGAGATGGTAACGACGAGTGATGTGTTAACAGCGACGCTAAAATGAGGATGGGATGTGTTCCCACGTGTTCTATGTTTTGGGCAGAGATCCCACAGGTTTTATGATTTGGGCTGAGACCCATACTGGTTTTCTATGATTGAGTTTTTGGGTTGAGACCCTATTGAGATGATGGCTTCGATTGAGAAGCAGTTTTCACTGTGTTTTGATTTGGGAAGCAATACGCCTTGCTTCCGAGAAAGGATTTGAAATAAAGTGGTTTTATGATGCATGAATGCTTTTACGTGAAGGGTATAAATGTATTTGATATAAATGATTTTTATTAAATTGTTGTTTTGTCCACTCACAACTTTTATGGTTTTAATACCCTTCAAGTTGATCGCAGATGCGGGCTGTAGTAGAGATCGAGGCATCACATGTCACCAATGATCCTGGTGTACTCTGGTTAACCCCGAGCGGAGGTCGAGTTTATCATGGTCTGACACGCTGTGTCAGAAGGGAGTAGGAACGTCCCACGATAATCCTGGGGGATTGGGACGGGTCCTGACAGTACTCGGGCCTCAAAGTACAACATAATTCCTTTTTGTAACTCAACATCCAATTCGTGAACAATTTGATTTCTGGGGTTTCGTTTCCTTCAAGTTTCCCTAGGTCCAGAGCTTTTTCCTTCACTCATATTTTCAATTTCCTCGTCAACAAAACAAGAAAGTGGTAATCCTACATAACTTTCCTGTATTATGCAACTAATCCCAAAACTTCTTAACTAGTATTACATATCTCAGGGAATTACACTTGTCTATCAAAACTAACACATATTGAATGTGCACACAACAGATCCCCTTACAATATAATGATCCTTATCACAACCCAATTTGAGAACGGTCAAATACCCTTAAATTCATAACCACTTACTAGGGTATTATCACTAAGATATTCAGATCACAGGTCACAGTTTAATTTCCGAAAAGTATATAACCTCTCTCAATCACTTACCAAAGCAAGGGGTATTTATCCCATATTTATCACCCTAGCGGATTACATGAAATCATTTGGAACTTTAAATTATTTAAACAACTAGCTTTACCGAGCCTGTGACATTGCTTCAGGTCCCATACCGAAGCTTTATTCATTACTCAGTCTATATCTCTATTTCCACCTTTTGGCTTTACTTAGGCCCTAATTTCCCAAACTTCAACTCTTTCTCGAGTTCTATTCCAATGTTTAAACTCACTTCCAAACCATAACTAGATATCTTGACTCTTATTGGAGTCCCAATTCCATATCTACAATTCAAACCAGTACTGATACATATAATTGTTAACCCAAACATTACTACACGCGTTGGATCTGGCATAAAGCCTTTCATCAAGTTAATCCTCAAAAACTTATTTTAACCAAGGAAACTTATTTATTTATCTCATCCAGGTCCAACGTACCGACAAACACACTGACTTTCACTAGTGTGCTCATTTACTATCTGGACCCACGTAACCTTCGTACTATTCAACTGGTAATCGAAATCCACATTCATCCCTACAACTATCCTAGGCTCTTACGCTCATCTCAATTCCAGGCCATCCATGAGTCTCACATTTTGGAGGTGTGACAATTGCAAGGACAACTCAAACTTAAGCTCTGATACCAAATTGACATAACCCGACCCTAAAACTCCTCGATAGTCACACCCGAGCCCTACTCTCGTCTGACAAGTAACCCAAACTACTGGAAGTGCCCATAACACTCGTCAAACAAGGGATACTCGTACTCTTGTCAGCTCATGCCTCCGCCTCTCGAGTAGCCTTAATTCCCGTGAAACAGCCCTAGAGGGCTTTAAACCCAAGAAAACAAGTGAGTGGACAAAAGTAATTACTTTAAAAACATCATTAGAAAACATAAGTAATAAGCCTTCCGTTTTGTAAAACTATGCATGCATATGAAAAATCTTTAAACTTTAAATGAAGTAAAACATAAATCGCAAACCTCGAAATACGAGCCAATAATAGAAAACCAATCATTATACGTAAAACCAGCTCACATACGAAATATCAACACGTCACAATAACAACAACCATTCGTACTGAACCAACCCGTCTTCAATGCCAGAATCTCAATCATCATATCATATCTGCCTTATCGGTAGGCCAAACCACTCGTGAAAATAGAGCCCAGCTCTAGACGTCCGAGTGCGGATCAACCCAAGAAAACAGAGCCCAACAATGGACGTCTCCGTCCTAGCCTAAATAATCGTCTTAGGAAAACAGAGCCCGATTCTAGAAAAAAAAAATCATAACCAATCAAGCATCACTAAAATCACATAGAAAAGCATTTAAAACATGTAAACAAGCATGCATAAGCGTTTAGAGAAAAGAACGTCCACTCACACTCTGTCTGTGCAGTCCAATATCTACTTGCATGCATTTTCGTAAATTTTGAAACCTTGGCAGCCTGTCACAATCCACTTCTATGGGTCACTAATCATCTAAAATAACTTAAAATTTAATCCCCTAATTTTTCGGGATTTTAAACTGACTTGAAACAATACATAAACATTCGGACAGTCAAAACTGCCCCAAGATGATACCTAATCACCTCAGAAACCATACCATTAGACTCGTAACATCAAATACACAAACTTTCATATTGGCCGGATTCCCAGACGACGTGGCACATGCCCCTAAGCGGCGATCAAAGCCACTGCGCGTGGTGGTCATGCGCCATACTATTCATCATCCTCAACCTCTGTTTTCCACTCGGTTTCTTGTAAACCGGGTTCTTCGACTCGCAACATGGACCACGTTAGAATCTAGCCTTTTCTTCACCATTTATCGTATGTCCAAATCCTTCTGTGGAATGCCAGAAGGACATCTATGCATTCAAACTAAAGAAAAATTCACCTCAAAACACCGTTCAAGTGCCTTGCACTTCGGCCACCGACGTACCTCCTTTTTTTTGGGAAGTTCTAGCGTCCAAACTAACATGTTAATGGCTTGTTGAAGTCGAAAGGACGAGTAGAAGCTATTAGGAAACATAATTTCAAGTTTCCATGCCAGAATCTAAGTGATGAATTTCCACACTTCACAGTTTGATTTCTGGTTTGAGGGGTGTCTCCTCATCACAGTGGCACTATGGTGTTCCTCTCTCTTAAAATCTCCTTCTCTCCCCCTCTATATCTTCATTTGGCTTCATCTTTCCCGGATTCTCCCTCACAGATTAGTTTTCGGTTTATCCTCCATTTCAATCATTCCACACCGAACACCATCCTAACCAACACACAACATATGAATTCATAGGAGTAGGTCGGTGGAGGATTATGGCGGGGAAGGAACCAGAATTTTCTGGACACTTGTCCTTTTCACAAATATCCTATGGTGAAATGACCAAAATGCCCTTAGTGGCAAAATTACCCAAGTGCCCTTGATCATTTTTTACCTGTAACAAATCCATTCGGCCTCTGATTTTAGCGTATTGTATGTCTACAAACTGAGGGCACTAAGACCTACTTGACGATACTCGCCAATCGTCCAAAAATTGCCTCAATAAAAAATTCATCATTTGACCCAATAAGGGAAAAATCTTCGTTTCCACTAAATTTTCCAACTTTTATCTTCCTCGAAGGTCTAGGTCTTTACATTGCTGCTGAGCATACGGATTTGAAAACTGGGCTATTTATGGTGGAATACTTGGGATTGTGTTATGACGATCCGTCCCAAATTAACGGGATTAATTAAGGATTAATTACGGATTAGCGAGATTAATCAGAGATTAGGCGAGGATTAGTGGACGTTCGGGCGAAATGACGATTTTGCCCCTGAAATGGGCAAATCACTGACTTTTCTTTCCGGCGGTCAAATGGACTTTGGCTGATGACTGTGACATATTTTGTGACATCACGAGTTCATAGACAGGTGGCACGCTCGATTCCGACGTCCGAGTAAAAAGTTACGACGTTCGGAAGTTCAAGGGCATTTTGGTAATTGGGCAAAAACTTGACTTTCTGACCGAGAGATCAGATGGCCGAGGGCCAAAAACCGTTACGTAGATACGGACGATATGAATCCGTAGACAGGCGGCACATCGAATTTGGACGTTCGACGGCGAAGTTACGGTTCACGGAAGTTCTGAGGTACTATTCACGGCGACACGTTTTACGAGACAAAAAGTGAAGTTTTTTCTTTTGTGGGTCCAGTTAATTTTCAGGGACCAGTGGATGAGTGGCAAGTGTCACCCATCCACTGGCCAACCTCACCCATTCATGCATCCACCCCCCTTTTTATTGCATCGATCATTTCTTCCTCACCAAAACCCAAACCCGATCGTTCCCACGCAAACCGCTCCAATACAAACACCCACTGATCATGACTGAGAGGCCAGGAGCGTGTGAGGATGAAGAGTGGATGATGGTGGCCGGCTGGAAGCCACGCCGTCCACGACGGCGGCCTTGAACCCGAGAAGATTACCCGGTTAGGCCCAAAACCCATTTAAATTCGATTTTTGCATTATGGGTCATTTTGGTTGTTTTTAATGAATTAAATGGGTTGGTAGGAAGGTGTTAGGATGATTTTGAGGATGTTTAGGGGTTCTAGGACACCATGGGAGGTTTTGGGAAACTTGAACCGTGAAGTTCAATTTGGAACCTTGGGTTTTAGGTGTTGTTGATTAGTTTTAAGGATTGGTTTGGATAGGAAACTTGTAAATAGGAAGTTTAGGATCGAAAAGGAGAAGATTAGACGAAAAAATGAGGGGTCTAGAGGGCCGGAACGGTCACGCCGGTCCAGCTGGACCAGACTGCACAGTCGAACCAGCCGGACTGGTCTGATGCAAGGAAGAAGAAAACTATTCTGGCGCGTGCGGGAGCGTGAGCAGGTTTTTGGGGGTGGTTCCAACATGTGAAATCATCTATTCGATGTAACGAACATTTTGGGACTGGTTTCGTGTCAATCAGACATCGTTTCAATATAGTTCGGGATGTCCGAAGGTCTAGGTTCGAGTTTAAAAATAGTTAGAAAATCCGGAAAATTACGGGACTTTAATGGGAGGTTAATGAGGCTATTAGTAACCTTATATTATTATTTGGAAAGCTTTGGGAATCCCGGAGGCGACGGTTGTCCCGGAAGACGCTTATGACACGCGTATCAAGGCGCGGCTTCGGACGGTCTGTGAGTGGACCTTTCTTTCGAATTCGATGCATGCATAAATGTTTTATAATTTTTTTAATATATGTTTTGTGTTTCCATGTGTGCAATGGCTTGTGGTAGCCTAGGATTTACGTATTTGCACGTGTTTCGAGATTTTCAATTTTATACGATGCATATACGTTCTAGGTTTTCAACGACAATTTAATAAACGGATTTTGGATTTAGAAATATGAAATCAGGCACGAGTCCCATTTGAATTACGAACTCTCGGACTTGGAGTCCATTTGATTTGACGAGGAATCGGACCTAGGGTCCATTTGAGCTATACGATCGGACCGAGGGTCCAGTTGGTTTCCGATTCGGGTTTGAGGCCCAGTTAGTGATACTATCGGGATTGATGCCCCGTTGATTTATGATATCGGGCCTGAGACCCATTTAGTTGAGATATCGGGCTTAAGGCCCCGTTGGTTGCGAAATCGGACATGAGGTCCTATTGAGTAATGGTTTCGGGCTTAGGGCCCAGTTATTCGTGTAATCGGGCTTGAGGCCCCGTTGCTTGATGGTTCGGGATTAGGGCCCAGTTATTCGGGATATCGGGCTTGAGGCCCTGTTGATTGTAACATCGGGCGTGAGTCCCAGTTCAGTTTATGAAATGAGTATTCGGGCATGTGACCCTGCTGAATTGAGGATTTAGGCCGAGGCCTGTGAAAGTGAATTGAATCGGATTCGAGGAATCCTGTTGAAATGAATCGAGCAGGAGACCCAGTTGAGAAATGAGTTTTGAGAAAGAAAGAGAAAAAGAAAGAAAGTATTTGAAATGAATAAACCCTCCATATTGATTATATGGTCTCTTCCAGCGTCGACCTGGAGAGTCACGATCCACAGACCAGAGTGGGTATCCCCATAGGGATCTCGTTCCAGGAGTGGTGATTACTTATTATGATGTGGTCCCGGACCAGATTCCGGAGAGATGTGTGGACTAGATCTAGAGAGAGAGAGCTCTGACTAGATCCAGTGATTGAGCCTCCCAGATGGAGATTCCTGGGAGAAGACTCGGAGTGAGACCCCGAGTTGTGTGCACACTAGATAGAGACGATATCATGACATTTATCGGGGATGTGTTCCCTAGGGGCTGTGTGCCCCGAGTTTGGCATCTTCTCGGAAGTGCCGCGGATGGGTTATACGTATATTGATACGTATGAGGTTTTACAGAAGGTGATTTGAGGGAGGAGACCCTGTGTTCCATGTTTTAGAAAGTGATTTGGGGCGAGACCCCGTATTCAATGCTTTGAGAATGGTTTTGGGCTGAGACCCACGTATGTGATTTTGGGCTGAGTTCCCACATGTATTGTTTATGGTTTTAAGGTGTGATTTCGGGTCGGGGACCCAAATGGATTTATGGGTCATGACGGTTTATGGGAACCAGGCATGAACCCTTGAATGATTTTGAGAATTTTTTCAAAAGGTTTTATGAACGTGTTGATAAATGGTTTTTGGAATGCATGCGTATATTTTTATGAAGGGCATAAATGTCTTTATGCTAAAGTGTTTTTAAAGAAAAGTTTATTTTATCCACTCACAGTTTTTGTGTTTTAATGCCCTTCAGGTTGATCTAGGATGCGGGTTGTAGCAGAGACGAGACATCACTCCCCTCCTCCTACGATCCTGACGCACTCTGATAGCCCCGGCGAGGGTTATAGACGGAATTTTCCCTGGTCTGACACTTCGTGTCAGACGGGATCAGGCGGGTCCCACGTTAATCCCGGGGGATTTGGGACCGGTCCTGACATGTGTAACGTGTTTGTGGAGACTCACTCTATGAAGGCTTTTGCTATTTCGTAGGATGCTCTAGAGTATTGGAACCCCATGGGGCTCCTTCGATCTGAAGGCGTTGCTCTTATGGTTGCGATCTCTATCCCTGCTGACTGTTTGGGGTTTGTTCCTTGAGAGACCGATCAAGTAGCACCCCATTTGGTGTAGGAGGGGCTTTAAACGCAATTTAGAATATCTTGGGTTCTCCTGGATCCACTGTGGGTTAAATCTCTTGTTGAGAGAGATTTGGAGGGTTAGTTTAAATTTTTGTTCTTTTGTTGTGGTTTTGGTTTTTTTTTTTTTGGTGGTGGGGGGAGTATGCTTTTTCCCTCACTGTATTTATCCTAGCTTAGCTATTTTTTTATGGTAAGGGTTTTAATGAGGCCCCGGTATGTGTTTGTGTGCACCCAACCATGTGTATTTCCTCCCTCCATCAATGAAATTTTCATTTAAATAAAAAATGTGGCATTCGAGTATTGTGGGAACCATGAAAAGGATTGAAGTTTTTAGCTACATTTCTCAAGCAAAGAAGAAATAGGCCCTATACATTGATATACAAAAGGCAACATTATGGGACTAGGGATGGAGAGACAAGGGGCATAGAGAAAAGAGACATGTACACAATCCTATAAAATTGAAAGAGATTCATTAAGAATTTTTTTTTTTTTTTTTATAATTTGGATGTCGGATTTTCTTTTGCAAATAAATCTTCACTTCGTGTCTAGAGTTTTTTTTTGGTAGTTTGGAAAATGTGTACACTTTGATCAAGAACCTGTGGAAGCATTTATTTTTATAGAAATCAAACCCCAACAGGTACATGAAAATATGTCACGCCTATCAGACTGTGCATGTGGTACTTTTAAGTTGGAGACAATATCAGCTCCTGTAAGTTGGAGGCAATATCAGCGCCAGAAAGAGTGGACCGCAGTCAAATCTCTGTAACATTAACAATATGTACTTGGAACATATATCAAGTGATATTCCTATTTCACATTTCATAACATGATTAGATTAAAGGACTGATAAGTAAAGTATACCAATATAAAAACTAAATATGCAAGCTATATTATGATCGAGTGGATTAAAACACATTCATGTGGCATGGGAATTGTGAAATTGTGTACCAATTACGTGCAAAGGACTGAAGTTTTTAGCTAAGTTTCTTAGGCAAAGAAGAAATAGGCCTCATACGTTGAAATACAAAAGGCATGTTGTGGGACTAGGGTTGGAGCGCTAGGTGAAAAACATTGCCACGTTAAGCACAATTCGTCGTGTGAAACAAACATTATTGCCATAATCACCTCGTGAATGGGATAAATATAGAAAAAAGGGGTGTATCCCTTATTTAAAGAAGTATGGAGTCTTAGAGAAGAGACGTGCACACAATACTCCAAAGTTGAAAGGGATATTCCTTAAGAAAATATTTAACTTGGTCGTAGGGGTGTCTTTTGAAAGGACACCCTCACTTGGTCTTTAGAGAATTTTTTTTTTGTTCCGTTGGTTTTGGAAAATGTGCAGATTTTGATCAAGAAACTGTCGAAGCACTTATTTTTGTACAAATCCTACTCCAACAGGTACATGTAGATATCTCTCAACCACAGGCACCTTTGGAACGACAATCTTGCCCAATGCTTAGCCCCATGCTACATTGTTTGTTTGAAGGATAATAAAACTAGGAGAGAGTAACCACTCTAACAATTAATTCTAGCCGTAACAAACTAAATAGTAGCCGGAAAATGGGGACGAAGCAATCCCCAATGGTAAAAGTTGACTACTTTGTTTAATTTTTGATCATATTTCTACTAACTTGCTCTGTGGTATTTGCGGGTGCATTCAATGAAAGTGCACGAGGTCAGCAGGAAATTGGCTTCGCAGAGCATTTGCCAGATAATGCAGACAAAGATCAAGGTGGAATACGTTCCTCGTCTTCGATCACCACCCCTGCCAGTTCTTGTTTTTAGGAATACTTGATGTAATTGGTTTCGCCTCTCCATGTGTAATTTTTTGCATGCTCAAAGGACCTAGTCATTATTTTCTTCAAGGTTATTTTTATCATTTTTACTATGAGCTGTTTTCGAAGTTGTGTGTTCTGAGTTAAGCACTTAAGGGGGGTTTCTCCTCATATGAGTTGTGTGATTCATAGAGTTGTGAATTTGGGAAAAATAGGATCATTAAGGCTCTACGATTTGTTGGTGACAATTGCTAATGCCGAGAATCAATGATCCTGGGTTTTTTAATAAAATAACCTTTTTATTTCATCGCTGAAACCGATTTGCTAAGTAAAGATGGTTTTATGAAGCTAATTTTATTTTAGTGATTTTTTTATCAAAACTTTGATTTCATTTCTCAAAGACAACTTTGAAATCTGATTCTTTGAATCCTTTCATAACTTTGTTTCTTTTTGGGTTCATCAATAAGTATTGCTTGATGAGTTCAGATTGGCTGTGTATTTAAGGTTGGTTAATCAAATTTTGGTTGTCTCGTGGAGGATCAACATGAGAATAGCTGAGCTGTTGTGAACAGAGGTTGCAAAGGAGCATCGTTGATTTCCATAAAATCAAAGTTGCATGAGGTATAATAAGAGCCTTCCAAAAATTACTTTGATAACCATGCATGATGTTGCTCTCGTTTGACAACCCATCTCCACGTTCTTGAATTACCCTTAGGACAACACAACTAGAGAACCTCTTAGACAAGGGATGTTTATCTACCATGTCGAAATTTTTTTCTCGATATACGAATCAAATATATTTCATCCTCTAGGGGTCGCTGTCCGCACCAACCCACTGACCCCAATGAATAGTGGAATCTGACCTCTGCTCCTTCTGAGCCCTAAACTGGTATACCGACTCTTTTCAAGTTCTGACCTGATATCTTGACTCTTCTAGAGTCCGTTCCGACATCCTAGTTAGATAATCCATAGTCAACCCCGCAAAACCCCAGGAGTTCCACAAGTACCTTGACCATATGGATCGTCACTTTGGACATGTGAGACTAACTTGAAACAATATCCAATCTCCTAGAAAATTGTAGCATTTGATCCATATTTTCATAAGGAGAATTTTTCATGTTGATCGGAAGCTAAGGAAACGCCGCACGTTTTGCCACACGCCGGTAAGCTCCATGCGATTAGGCTTCACTCGTCTGGACCTGCAGTCACACCTCCAATCACCTTCTACCTAGTGTCGGGTCGACCCAGTTCTCCATAATCGAGTTCCAGTGCAAAAAAATTGACGGAACACCTTTGTGTTCCTTTCAACCATGTTTTCTACAATTCAACCTTTAATTCGATTCTACTGTACCTAAAACATTAACCTAAGCCCATGTTGTAGAATTATCACCTCTACACTACGAACATATGACTGGAAACTCCGGCCAACATTCAGTCTCCACTCTGTCAGCTACTCGTGTCCAAAACCCTTGATATTTAGGCATGTCACGATCACCCAAGCCCAAGGAAGAGCTTGGTATCCTTGATTTAAGACCACGGTTTCTCGTCACCACACCCCCCCCCCCCCCTCCGATCCTCTTCTGTTTCCTTCCTAATTCTTTTTTTAGCCTTCCTACATTTATGGATATTAGTATAAACCATCCTCAAACCTACCCAACTCAACCAGCATGCAGAGATTTGGAGATCAAAGAGGAAGATCTTCTGTTTTTCCGCTCTTTGAATTCTTAAATCCCACTCGAAAATCATTCCCACATGGTGCCTCCCAACAACCAATCAAGGCACTAAAGGTGAAAACTATCACCACCCAAACCACTAGCTAAACCTAGGGAACTGAGTCACTACATATGTTTAAAATGCCCTTGCCCTTAATGTAACAACCCGTCCCAAATTTTTCCCTAATCGGGGATTAGACGAGGATTGTCGGACGTTCAAGGTGAAATTACGATTTTACCCCTAAACGAGGCAAAAAAGTTGACTTTTGACCCTGGAGGTGCAATGCACGAGGACCGAGGACCGTTACGTAGACAGGTGACACGTCAAAATCGAACGTTCGGCGATAAAGTTAAGGGACACAGAAGTTTCGAGGCACTATTATACGTTATACGAGACGAGTGCCGTTTGCCATTAAGTGTGCCCAGATATTTTTGAACATGCCCAATGGATGAGTGACAAGTGTCACTCATCCATTGCCTACAAACACATATACATGCACCAATAATCTTCATTTGTTTCATTCAAACCAAACTCGAAACCCAAACACCACAACCCACCCTAACCTTCACAAACGTTCATCTTCTGTTGTGGGTATGAACGGGGAAGTGGAGAATGGACTGAGACGAGCAGATGGTGGTTACGGCGAGGGCCACTGTAGACGGTGGTTGGAAACCAGCGAAGGTACGGTTTTTTTTTTCGAAATTCGAAATGAACTTTTGGGTGTGTATGGGTTGTTTATAATGATTGGGTTGTGGTTTGAGGGTTGCACGTGTCTTGTGGGACTGGAATCGAAGGCTGAGGAAGGCTGAGCAACCCAACCATGAGGCTAGAAAACTGGGCGACTGTTCTTCGAATTAGAGGTAAATTTCTAAGCCATTTTTTAGTGTTTTGAATCTATAGATCGATTTCCTAGGACTGGACAATCATATTGGAACTATTGACATCGATTTTGGTGGTCAGAGTTGGAAGAACGGACCGTGTCGGGCCCGTGGGTTTGTGTGACCCGGTTAAAGGAATTCGGGTCGACCGAGACAGAGGACATGTAACGACCCATCCTAAATTAACGGGATTAATTAAGGGTTAATGACGGATTAGCAAGGCTAATCGGAGATTAGACGAGGATTATCGGACGTTCAGTGCAAAATGATGATTTTGCCCCTAGAACGAGCAAAAATGTTGACTTTTCGTTCGTACGGTCAAATGGACTTTGACCAATGACCATGACGTATTTCGGGACATCACGAGTTCATAGACATGTGGCACGTTCGATTCTGACATCCGTGGAAGAAGTTATGAAGATCGGAAGATCAGGGGCGGTTTGGTAATTTGGGCGAAAAGGGGCCAACGGTTGACTTTTGACCCAGAAGGTCAAATGACTGAGGGCTGAGTACCATTACGTAGATTACGACGATACGAATCCGTAGACAGGCGGCACGTCGAATTCGGACGTTCGATGACGAAGTTACGGTTCACGGAAGTTCGATTGCACTATTGCACGTTTTTCGAGATGAAAGCTTATTTGGACTTTAGTGGGCCCCAGACTTTTTCTCAGACCCAATGGATGAATGACAGATGTCATTCATCCATTCCCCCTCATTTTCATTCATGCATCAAACCCTTCCCCGTGCATCCATTTTCCTTCCATTTTCCAAACCAAACCCGATCCCATTTTTCATCCAAAACCCAAACCATTGACCCTTGAACAACTGTGAGAGACCAGAGAGACGAAAAGGACCAGCTGGACGTGGTGACTTTCCAGGCAGAGCCGCCGTGGGTGGCGGAGGAGAAAACCCGCACGAGGTAATCGGTTTTGCCCGTTTAATCCATTTTCGATTTCTAGTTATTATGGGCCTGTTTGGACGTGTGGGTTGAACTAATTAGGTTGCTAGGGAGTTTTTAGGAATGTTTGGAGAAGGGTTGGACATCGGGGAAGCCCTGGGGAAGGTTTTGGATTTTTGAACAGTGAGGGAAAAATCAAACCGGTCGGGTTTTGTGGGTTTTAGGGGTTCTAATCGATTAGGTTAGGACCCTAGGATTAAATAATGAAGATTAGGATTGATTCGGAGTGAAAACGGTGAAGATTGGATCGGTTATGGGCTTGAACCGATCATTCCGGTCCAAGTTGCAGGCGAACCGGATCGGACCGGTTCAGACCGGTCGTCGAGAGGAGGAAGACGACACTATTTACTAGCGTGTGGCTCCCACGCGCATCCACTTCAGGTGTCGTGTGCAGGCGCGTGGGGGAGAATTTGAGGATGGTTCCAACATGTCAAATCATCTATTTGATGTACCGAACATTTTGGGACTGGTTTCGAGTCGATTGGACATCGTCTCGATATAGTTCGGGCTGTCCGAAGTTTTCGGTACGCGTTTAAAAATAGTTAAAAATCCCGGAAAATTAGGAGTCTTTAGTGAGGGGTTAATTAACTAGTTAGTAACCCTCTAAAGTGATTTAGACAGGTTTGGGAATCCCGAAGACGACGGTTGACCCGAAAAGGCGTATATCGCGCATATCGAGGCAGCAGCGCGGACGGTCTGTGAGTGGACTTTATTTTTGAAATCGATGCATGCATAAATGTTTTATATATGTTTTAATATGTGTTTTGAGATGCCTTGAGTGCATTTTGGTGTGTGTTTATGTATGGGCACGTACTTCGAGGTTTTCGGGTTTTATACGTGCTTATACGCGCTTACGCTTTCGGTTTTCATGAAATAGTTTTGAAAAGTAAAACGACCCATTTGGTCTTGATTATTCGGGCATGAGACCCATTTGGATTTGGTTTAACTCGGGCATGAGACCCTATTGACGACCCATAGGTCAGAGTCGTGGTCACGACGGGTGCTGTGTGCACAGTGACGGACGATGTGACGCTCGCCTCCGGATTGGGATGGGTTCCTTCCGGAGAGGTCACGATGCACGTCCCGTTGTCAAGCAGCCACTAGAGGCTCGAGTTCAGAGTGCTGACGGTTTAGAGGATCGATCGGCGACGTGTGCACCATGGTCCCGAGATGGTCGCGGCAGTGATGTGTTCACGGCGACATACCAGGATTGAGAGCGGTCCTGGATTGATGGTTGCACGCATCGCTACGATCGGGATCGTGACTGACCCTGAGATATCGGGCTTGATGCCCAGTTGATTTAAGTTCGGGCTCGAGGCCCAATTATTGTGAAATCGGACGAGAGGCCCTGTTGAGTCGTATGTTCG
This sequence comes from Prinsepia uniflora, assembly GCA_032719365.1. NCBI lineage: Eukaryota > Viridiplantae > Streptophyta > Magnoliopsida > Rosales > Rosaceae > Prinsepia > Prinsepia uniflora. The sequence goes on along the minus strand of CM064867.1, from coordinate 30,883,940 downwards.
GGCTGGAGGCCCAGTTGCTTTATGTTATCGGGCGTGAGTCTCGTTTTTATGGTTTTAGTATACTGGTATGTATATGCCCTCCTTATGAGCATATTGATTGGTCTCCTCCAGTGTCCACCTGGAGAGTCACGATCGACAGACCAGAGTGGGTATCCCCATAGGGATCCCGTTCCAGGAGTGGAGGTTACTTATGATGTTGTGGTCCCGGACCAGATTCCGAAGAGATGTGTGGACTAGATCCAAAGAGAGAGCTCGGACTAGATCCAGAGATTGAGCCTCCCAGATGGAGATTCCTGGGAGAAGACTCTGAGTGAGACCCCGAGTAGTGTGCACACTAGATGATAGATATGATGACATCGTGACTATATCGGGGATGTGATCCCTAGGGGCTATGTGCCCCGAGATGGCATCTTCTCCGGAAGTGCCTAAGAGGGGTTATATATGTATATATGTATATGTGTGTGTGATTGCACTGAGATGGCATTGGGCTATGGCCCACGCGTATTAGTTTTGGGCTGAGACCCTTATGAGGTGGTTTTGGGACGAGTTCCCATGTGTTTTGGTTTGGGCGGAGTTCCCATGATTTGATTGATAGATTTCGGGCCAAGGTCCAAATGGTTTGATGGTTCATGACCGTTTATGGAACCGGGCATGAACCCTAGAAATGGTTTTCAAGTGCATGCATATGTTTTTAATGAAGGGCATAAAGGTCTTTTACAAAATGTTTTAATAAAATATTTGTTTTGACCACTCACAGCTTTTATGTTTTGAATGCCCTTCAGGTTGATCGCGGATGTGGCTGTAACAGAGACGAGACATCGCATTCCTCCTTCGGATCCTGGCGTACTCTGATAGCCCCGGTTGGGCAAAAGACGGAAATATCCCTTGTCTGACACTTCGTGTCAGACGGGAGCAGGTACGTCCCACGCTAATCCCGAGGGATTTGGGGAGGGTCCTGTCAGGACTGGGATGACGACATCATCAAATGACATCATCATTTCAAGTTTGACATGTTGGCACATGTCAGATGTTAGATGTCAGTGATGACATCACTGTTAACGTCGACGAGGCTGTTAGCGTTGACTGCTGACGTTAGCATTGGCTTTGCTGACGTTAGTGTTAACTTTTGACCAGCCACCTTTGATCCGCGTGTGGATACATATTTTGAGGTAGGACTAGGACCATTTTAAAGGTTACAACGATACGAATTCATTGGTGGTGATTTCGAGTCGATTAGAGATCGTTAGGTTGGTCAAATTGAGGTTTAAAGCCTAAGGAAGCTTGTCCAGAATATGTTGACTTTTTCGGGAATGTTGGGAGTTCTTTATATGGACTTGAATAGGTTAGTAGTAAACTTTGAGTATGTTTTGGACAAGTCCGGATGACCCAGAGAGGTCGAATTAACCCGGAGAGGCTTATGACACGCGTATAGAGGCACAGCTTGGACGGTTTGTGAGTGGTCCTTGTTTTATGAATAAGATGCATGCATAATTGTTTCATATGTGTTTATGAACATGTTTTGAGATTCCATGAGTGCCTGTGATTTTAATATGAATTGTTTGGCATTTTTCGGAGGAAAATGCATTATTGTGCGTAGTTCGAGATTTCTATTTTATATGATGTTTGGGCTTTAGCCGAGTGTACTACGTGCTTGTGTTTTATTGTGTGTAGTTCTAAAACCAAAATACGACTTTCTTCCGAGAAAGCATTTGAAATACTGTTTTATGGTGCATGCATGCTTTTACGTGAAGGGTATAAATGTCTTTTCGATATAATTGATTTTTATTAAACTGTTGCTTTTTCCACTCACAACTTTTATGGTTTTAATATCTTTCAGGTTGATAACGGATGCTGGCTATAGTAGAGATCGAGACATCACATGCCACCGCCGATCCTGGCATACTCTAATGGACCCCGAGCAGGTGACGAGTTTATCCCTGGTCTAACACGCGGTGTCAGACTGGAGCAGGCACGTCCTACGATAATCCAGGGGGATTGGGACTGGTCCTGTCAAGGTGGTATCATAGCATAAGTTTCTCTTAGAGTGACGCGGATGCGCTGGATGTGATGTCTCTGCAGTGGTAACAACCCGTCATCAACCTTGTGAGAGTATGATGATTCAGTGGAATCGAACACTGGTTAGGTTATGTTTGGCACGTGGTGCGATGGTTTGGGGTTCGATTTACATAGGATGTCATGTGTTAATGAGATTTGATCCCGAGTAGGATCAAGGTTCATGTGAATCAAACAGCTTAGAGCCGTAGTGTTACTGGTGGATAAGACCTAGTCGACCAGTTGTCCAGTATGACAACTTTGAGAGTCCAGACCGTTGAGCCGTCATGTCAGATAGGGGATTGTGTCAAAGTGATATATGTGGAGGTCGTGGACGACCCTAGTTGAGACTATTGGAAATAGGAATGTTTGACCCTATGAAGCATGCCGTGATTGTGACATGACTTGGTAGAACAGTATTAAGCACCGAGTAGTGCCAACTTCTTGTGGGCCTAGCGGCGGGAAGCCGTAGAGTGACAGGTGGATGAGGTTCTTAGATAGTGATTACTGGTCGGTTGGATACCAATATCAGAGTATGACGACTTTCAGAGTCGAGGGCGATGGTTCGGTCGGGATGAATGTACTGCAGTGAGCAGCGGGGTTCGTGATTACCCTAGTTTGATATTGATTCGACAAGTTACCAGGAGTGTGGTACTTGAGGACCGGATCTTGAGGTGGACCGGATTGTGGTTATTGCGTGTTGAGTGGTTGGTACCTGCGGTGAATTGACCGCATAAGTCCGAAGTCTCGATAGCGGAGCATTTCTGAGTTTAGTCTGCAGGCGATGGTGGCAGACGCCGCTATCGATAGACGTGGACGAGTCTTATCAAGTTGGATAGACTCATGTTACCATGACGACTAAGACGAGAGAGATTTGCCAGTCGTGACGATGATACAGAGGTGTATGAGTGTCTCTCAATGCGAGTAGAGACTTCTGGATTTGACTCAGTTACACCCGAGTGTGATCACATAAGGAGATGTTGAGTTTTAGGTGTTGGCGAGTATGCTGCACTACCTCAGTGGAGGTGACGGAGATGAGTGGCAGATTCCCGAGACGTGTTGGATGGAATCCAATAGTGATCTGATGGTTCCGAATGACACTGTGTATCTTTAAGTGATGTAATACCAATGAGGATTTGGTTTGTGGCCGAGATGGTATACGTGCCCTAGAGTGGTAAACATGTGAGTTCGGTGGGCACAGAGCGGAATGGAGAGGATCCCGAGTGGCTCCGTGCAAGGCATGGGGTATACCTGGATTAGTGACAGGACCCTATCTCGTTTTGGACGGATTTCAAGAGTGTGGGTTCAGGAGTTGAACCTATAAGGGTTGAAACGTGAGAATCAAGTAGTAACGGATGACATCCTTTTGGATTTGCATAAACGGTATAAACGGACAAGCGAGTTGGGTACTAAGTTAGCTTCGTATGGACACGTGGTTGATGTCCGAGTGAGTTAGGGACCACCGAGTCCAGTAGTTGGAAAAGATAGGTATGCTTCCTACATGATTGGAACTTCGGAATCAAGAGAAGTTGTTATTGAAACAATGAGAAGAGTGCTTGATTCCACATTGGAGATGGGTATTCCGAGGTCGATGAGGGAGGCTTCTCATTTTCTGCTCTTTAGCAGATGGTGCTTGGTGCCGCAGGATGACATAGGATGAATTTCGATGTCATCATCTTGGATAATCCTTGATTCTTCCCTATGTGGGATGACGAGGGGCGATATGAAAATTAAAGGGTTCAAAGAGGGTGTAAGAATTGAACACCTAGGCTGTGAGCCAAATTTGAATGACTAGAAGAGCAGATGGTACTTAGCGTCACCGGATGTGACGAGTGAGTGTCCGAGGTAGTGGACCCATGTTGGTATTTTAGGTCATGTTATATTGGCTGAGAGAGCTAGTATAGATCCACCTAGGATCGAGTGGATCAAGCCGTGTGCTAATGATTAATATGATCGAGATGATTGTGGCGACCGTGAGTCGAGTAAATCGAGGTCTAGTCATTATCGAGGAGAATCGTATTGTAACGACCCCGAGATAAGACTAAGTGATTATCCAACCTCTGTCTTAGATTTGGATAGGTGGATGAGTATGTGTTGGATATGGGGATGAGTGTTGATTTTGAATTCATTCGTTTAGATTGGAATACTAGTGACTATCTGGTAACCAGGAGACTCGGAAGGGACACCGAGTGGAGTGTATGATCTTTCTTGGATTGGTGGATGAGTGTGTGTTGGATATGTGAATAAGTGTGAGATGAGGACGATACGTGGGTATCGATCTGGAATAGATGAATAGCAGATTCCTCAAGTTGGATGTTGGCAGGTTCATTACTACTCCAGTTGGAGCGATTGTATGGACTGTTAGTGGATGGTGACAAGTAACCGACATGTTTGAGTCTGGTACGTCTTAGTGACGTGAGTCGATTGACCTTTGGAACGACTAAGGAATGAGAATGGTTAGTAAGTTGGTTAGATTATCTCTGGAGTTGGTCTGATGACCACTAGGACTTTGAGAGGACGTTGGGTGTAGTGAGGATTGGTACATGATTGGATGTAGCCTGAGTGTAGTCCTTGAGTAGGCCAGGTAGTTCCTTGATGATTGATATGATGTGGGTGCACTGGTGAGTAGTGCATGTTGGACGATGGGATTGACCATAGTTAACCAGTATGTTTGGGTTGAGAGTTACAAGAGAGGATGAACGTTTTGTCTAATAGATGAGTCCTAGATGGACATGAGATGGTGCTCAGATTGGATCTGATGGTGACAGTCTGACGAGGACTATGATCAGACGTGGTCCGACAAGATGAGATGTTGACTAGAAGTCGAAACTGTGTGCTCGAGCAGAGTGGATTCAGAGGATTCAAAGATTATAAGAGCCGAGAGCTCAGGGCTATGTGGGCTAGAGGAACCATAGTGATTTTATATGTTATTAACTCTGCTAGAAATTATTTGATCGGGTCCAGATACACCTAGGATTGGTGAGATGTCGATTGTGTATCGACAGTATATGTGAGACGACAGTTTAGGACTAGAGATGAGTCAAGATTTCAACGTAGGTCGTTGAGTGACATGAGATACGATTGGGGACTCGAGAGTGAGTCAAGATCAGAGTGGTGCAGTGAAAGCGCTATGGAGTCGGGAGTTTCCGACTAGTCACTAGGGTTGTTGTGGACTTAGAGACTTTAGAAGAAAGTTGTATCTCTATGGACAATGAGAGTTAGCATGAGCATTGGAAAACGAGAGAGTTGGGTGAAGTGAGTATCGAAGCCATAAATGCTGCAGATTTGAGTATGGCCTGCGAGGTAAGATTCGTGCCATTGTGACGACATGATCTAGAGGATGTTTGTCGGAGTGGATGCTGAGTAGAGTGTCAGCTTGGATATGATAGCCCTCAATAGGAGTGTGTATTTTAGCCTGACGACTTAAGGTTGCAAAGTGTTAGAGTGGTAGGCTGAAAAGCCGATTTGATGTCAGCCTAGTGTAGTTGACCTGTGAAGAGGGTGACACGAGAGATCGACGAGTGTTGACGGCTCGAGTGAGACTTACGAACCGACGTGTGGTTTCTCGAGAGTTGAGTTGGAGCTTTGGAAGCTCCGGTGACAGTGGGTACTGATGGGTACTATGGTTGTGTCGGACGTGTATTTTACAAGAAAGTGCCTAAGTGGAAGGCAGGATTGGATTTCCACGGTTTCGTTGTGGAATTGGGTCAGTTTAAATTTCGAGGACAAAATTCTTTAAGGAGGGAAGATTGTAACTACCCGTCCCAAATTTTTGGGATTAATTAAGATTTAATTGTGGATTAGCAAGGCTAATCGAAAATTAGACGAGGATTGTCGGATATTCAGGACAAAATTACAATTTTACTCATAGACAAGGACAAAAAGTTGACTTTTGACCTGGGGTGTCCAATGCACGAGGACCGACGACCATTACGTAGATCGAGTCGATAAGAGTCCGTAGACAGGTGGCACATCAACTTTTGGGTGTGTATCGGCTATTTCTAATGATTGGGTTGTGCTTGTCAGGGTTGTACGAGTCTTGTGAGACTGGAATCGAAGGCTGAGGAAGGCTGAACAGCCCAGACAAGAGGCTGGAAAACAAGGCGACTGTTCTTCGAATTAGAGGTAAATTTCTAAGCCGTTTTTTAGTGTTTTGAATCCATAGATCGATTACCTAGGACTTGACGATCATACTGGAACCAATGACATCGATTTTGGTGGTCGGAGTATGGAAGAACGGACCGTGTCAGGTCCGTGGGTCTGTGTGACCCAGTTGCAGGAATCCGGGTCGACCCGGATAGAGGATAGGGATGATGACATCATCATGTCAGCTGACACGTGTCAGATGTCAGATGTCATTCTGAATCCATATATCAATTTCCTACAACTGGACGGTCATACTGGAACCAACGACATCGATTTTGGTGGTCGGAGTTGGAAGAATGGACCATGTCGGGTCCGTGGGTCTGTGTGACCCAGTTGCAGGAATCTAGGTCGATCCGGATAGAGGACAAGGATGATGACATCATCATATCAAGTCTGACATATCAGCTGAAACGTGTCAGATGCCAGATGTCAGTGATGACATCATTGCTAACATCAATGAGGATGTCACTGTTTACTTTGACTATTGACTGCTGACGTTAGCATTGAATTTTGACCAGCCACCTTTGATCCACACGTGGGGGAGTATGGGTAGGTATTTTGAGGTAGGATTGGGACCATTTTAAAGGTTTTGACGATACAAATCCATTGGTGGTGGTTTCAAGTCGATCAGAGATGGTTATGTTGGTCAAATTGAGGTTTAAAACCTAGGGAAACGTGTCCAGAACACGTTGAATTTTCTGGGAATGTTGGGGGTTCTTGATATGGACTTGTATAGGTTATTAGTAACCTTTGAGTATTTTTTGGACAGGTCTGGATGACCCGGAGAGGTCAAATTAGCCCGGATAGGCTTATGGCACGGGTATCGAGACGCAACTTGGACGGTATGTGAGTGGACCTTTTATTATGAATATGATGCATGCATAAATGTTTCATATGTGTTTATGAACATGTTTTGCGATGGCATGAGTGCATGTGATTTTAATATGAATTGTTTGGCATTTTTGGAGGAAAATGCATTATTGCGTGTAGTTCGAGATTTCTATTTTATATGATGTTTAATCTTCGGCCGGGTGTATTATGTGTAATGACCCGTTCAAGAAATCGGGATCAGTTTACTGAGTTATGAAGGATTAGTGAAGTTAATCGGTGATTAGTTGGCCAATTTTGGACGGATGGTGCCGAAAAACGATTTTGCCCCTGGAATTGGGCCAATAGTTGACTTTCTATTTGGGCGGTCAAATGGACTTTGTCCGATGACCGTGATGTAGTTCGGGACGTCACGAGTTCAAAGACAAGTAGCACGTTCGATTCCGACGTTCGAGGGAAATTTATGATGTTTGGAAGATGAAGGGTGTTTTGGTAATTTGATCGAATAGGGGCAATAGGTTGACTTTTTGTGTAACACGTCATTTTCACGTAACCCGAGGACCGTTAGGTAGGTCTCGAGTCCCTGATTCCAACGATAGGCGACATGTGTCATTTGGAGTTCATGAAATAGAGTTATGGGTTCGGGATTACGAAGGGCAAAATGGTAATTTGTCCTTGAGGGGCATTCTAGACGTTTCTTGCATTGGGATCTGTGCCCACTCAGAGATGGACACTTGGCTGTTGATTGGAAATGGTGCCCATAGGAATTTTGACGCGTGGCCTACTCTGGATGGCCTTAGAATCATCTATCACCACTATTAACATGTTTAAACTAATTGGTTGTACACGGTTCGAGCAAAAACCAGAGTGAAACAGAGGACGAGAGAATGAACTATGAGCAAATCATTCATCCTTAGCCCATGATGTGTGAAGGAGACTGACAGAGCAAATGGTGGGGTGTATGGTGGTGCTACTACCAGGGACCGTCGTGCACGGTGGTGGACGAACAGAGGTAAGAAACCGTGAATTCCCTGTTTGAGTTTCAAGTATGGAAGTCGAATTGAAGGGTTAATGAGCCTAATTGACTACTAAAGCATGATTATGAGGTGGCTGGGAGTTGAATAAACTCGAACAGATGGCTTGCCGTGCACGGTGCTTGGAAAACCGAAGACGGGTAAGGTTTTATTCAAAAATGGTGTTTCGTGATTTCGTGACAATTACTCGAGTTTGATGGTTGGGAATGTACTCTCAGACTACCAGGAGATGAATGGAATCGAAACCAGGGTCTGGAAGGGCTATAATCAGAGCAACAGATAGGGGGAAACATTCGAGTTTTGCAGGTTGCTTGGGAGGTAAGATACCGTACTTCATTTCTTAATTTAACTAAGTAAATCGAATGCTTAGTGTGGGACGAAGCTAATGGGATTGAAAGGAGTAAAAATGGTTGAGAATTGGACGAAAACCGACCACGCCGGTTTGAATTGCAAAGACCGGTATGACCCGGTCTAAACCGGGTCGACCAGAGGTTGACGACGACACTGTTCACGCGCGTGGATTTCACGCGCAGAAGGTTCCAGACTCGTGTGGGGGCGCGTGAAGGTTAGGTTGGGGAATCTTCCAACATGACTTTTAAAGTATTCGATGTAACGAACATTTTGGTGCTGGTTTCGAGTCAATCGGATATCGTCTCGATAAGTTTCGAATGTCTGAAGGTTTTAGTCCTTGGTTAAAAATAGTTAAAAAATTCAGGAAAATTACGGGGCTTTAGTATAAACTTTATGAAGTAGTTAGTGACCTTATTATGAGATTTGGACAGGTTCGAAAAGCCGGTGCTAGTGGATTGGCCGGGAACTGTATAAGTGCACGCGTATCGAGGCAGCGGTGGAATGGTCTGTGAATGGACTTCGCTTTCTAACTTGTGATGCATGCATATATGTTTTCATATGTTTTATGATCTTGATGATTTACGATTTGCACGGTTTTCAAGATATTTACGGAATTTCACGTTTTACGAGATTTCGATCGATATTGTGATTTGACTATGATTTAGATGATTTGATTTCAATGATTTAAAATGGATTTTGGAAAGTGATTTCGGGCTTGAATCCCAGTTCAGAAAAGTGGTTTTAAAGAAAGTGATTTCGAGTTTTTGAATCGGATTTCTGAATTACAATTCTTGATTCGGTTTTGGGAACTTGAAAGTGGATTTCCGGGTTTGGGTTCGGAATGGTTATTCCGGATGCCAGCTTACGGAATGATGGTTTCGGATTCGGATTTGGAAATGGATGATGGATATGATTCTGGATTTGGATTCGGGATGCCGATTTCAGATTCGGCTTGGAATTCGAAATGGTGATTTCGAATTCGGATTTGGACATGGATTTGGAAATGGTTTCAAAATGGTTTTTGGATTGGATTTACTGGATCTGGTTATTGGGTTTAAAGACCCGGATATGATTATGATGGGGGCGGGCCCAAATTGTGTTTAAAGACCCGGATTGAGTTTAAAGACTCCGGAGTTTAAAGACTCGGATATTGATATTTCCCCCGTAGGCCTATTGAGTTTAAAGACTCGGGAGTTTAAAGACTCGGATTATATTGAGGCCTGGATTGAGTTTAAAGACTTGGATAGATCCAGTAGGTTCGATGGATTGAAATGGATTTTAAGTGTTTGTTTTGGATTTCCCTGAGACTTGATGATGATGGTTTTTAATAATGGTTTTCCAATGTTTTGGGCTATGCCCAGATACTACGGTTTTTGATGGATTTGGGCCGAGGCCCTGGATTTGAGAAAAGGAAATGTGTTTGGTTTCTATTACATGGTTTGCGTAACCTGAATACTGAATGGTTTAATGAATACGAAATGGTTTTGTGACATGGATTTGATATGCATGCATTGGTTTTTACATGGAGGGTATACATGTAATTGTGTTTTTATGAACTGTTTTTGAACTTCTACTTTATTTTTGTCCACTCACAGTCTCTTCGTGTTTTCGATACCCTCAAGGTTGTTGCAGTGCAGGCTGTTGGTCGAGAGAGACGGAGACATCACACCCGCGTTCCACAGTAGATTCGGCGCACTCTAAGGAGTTCGGATACATTTAGGACGGTCGGTTCGAGAATCCCTTTTCCGACTTACGTGTCACATGGAGGTTGGTCATCGGTTTAGCCTTCGTGTCATGCGTAAGTTAGACGGGAGCAGGATTTAGCCCTTAATCCTGGGGGATTGGGGGTGGGTCCTGTCACTATGTGCTTGTGTGTTTATGTGATTCCGAGGGTTTCACAGAGAGACATGAAACCGAGGAACTTATTTTGGTTTTGGAAGATTTCACGGAGATGCATGAAATCGAGATTCAGGAACGAGTCCCAGTTGAAAGATGATTTGAATGTGTTTTAGAAATGAGAACTGGTTTTCAGGTTTGGAAATATCTTTCGAGAGTATGACCCAGCTTAATTGAGGTTTGACTTAAAGTATAGACAAACGTGAGATAAGTCGGGCTGTGACCCAGTTATGAGTTTTATGAAAGATATTTCGGGCATGAGACCCAGTTGTGGATTCAATAGGATTCGAGGAATCCTGGGATATGAAGTGTCATAGGACACTTGTTTTCGAGCTTTGACCCATTTGATGATGTTCCATGTTTGAGGCCCTCTAGGTGAAGGTATTCAGGTGAGTCCCGGATGATATGATGTAACGACCCGTCCCTAATTTTAAGGATTAATTAAGACTAATGACGAATTAGCGAGGCTAATCGGGGTTTAGCCTAGGACTAACGAATGTTCACGGTAAAATTACGATTTTGCCCTTGGACTAGGGCAAAATATTGAATTTTGACCCGGGAGGTCCGATGGCCGAGGACTGTTACGTAGATCGAGGCGATATGAATCCATAGGCAGGCGGCACGTCGAATTCGGACGTTCGACGAAAAGGGGACTTTTGCCCTGAGTGGGGTCCATATCTTTTCCCCAAGCCAATGGATGAGTGATAAGTGTCACCCATCCACTCCTTCCCTTAAACAGATGCATGCATATCTCCCCATTCCCATTTCAACGGGTTTTTACCCGATCTCACTCGAACCCTCACCATAAACCACCCCCTCCCCTTTTAGATCGACTGAGGGCCTGAAGAGACTAAGACTGATGTTGTGAATGATGAGGATGGTGGCTGGAGGCGGCCTGAGCCGCCGTGGATGGAAAATTGCGCAGGTACGGTTTTACGTTCAAAATTAATTTTCGTGATTTGAAAGTTATGGACGGTTTTAGTTGATTAGGGTAGGTTTATTAGGTTTTTAGGACGGTTTAGGGATGATTTTGGGTGGTGGTTGATGGCTGAGGAGCCGAGGGGGAAAACTGGTAAAATAGAACCGTGAGGAAAGTTTTGAGCCGATAAGGTTTTAGGGGCTTTCGTGATTCTAATCACATGGTTAGGTTTCTAGGGATGAGATACGAAGAATGGAATTGAAAGGGAAGAAAATAGACGAAAATTAAAGGAGGAATGGCCCTGGACCGGAATATATAGGTTGAACCGGACCAGCCAGTTGGACCCGGTCGGCTGGAGTTCAGGGATGACCCTGTGCAGGCGCGTGAAGCCCAAGTGCAGGGCCTTCAAGCAGCACGTGGGGAGGTTTTTGGGGATGGTTCCAACATGTAATTTCATCTATTCGATGTAACGAACACTTTGGGATTGGTTTCGAGTCGATCGGACATCGTCTCGATGTAGTTTGGGCTGTCCGAAGGTTTAGGATCACGTTTAAAAATAGTAAAAAAAACCCGAATAATTAGGGGGCTTTAGTGAGGGGTTAATTAAGTAGTTAGTAACCCTATAAATTTACTTTTATAGGTTTGGGAACCCCAGAGACGGTGATTGACCAGGAAAGGCGTACGGCTCGGCATATCGAGGCGACAGCTCAGACGGTCTATGAGTGGACTTTCTTTTATGAATCGATGCATGCATAAATATTTTATAAGTGTTTTAATACATGTTTTGTGATGATATGAGTTCATTTGAGTGTGTGTTTACGTATTAGCACGTATTTCGAGGTTTTCAATTTTATATGCGTTTATGGTTTCGATTTAAATGAAATGGTTTTGAAAGGTAAAACTGGGCATGAGACCCATTTGGTTTTGGTTTTAACTTGGGCATATGGCCTTACTGATGACCTACGGGTCTGAGTCGTGGTCGTGACGGGTGCTATGTGCACGGTGACAGACGCTATGACGTTCGCCTCCAGACTGAGGATGTACTCCTTCCGGAGAGGTCATGATGCATGTCCCGTTGTCGAGAAGCCACTGGAGGCTCGACTTCGGGGTGCTGACAGTATAGGAGATCGATCGGTGATGTGTGCACCATGATCTAAAGGTGGTCGCGGCAGTTGATAAGTTTACGGTGACATACCAGAATTGAGAGAGGTCCTGGACTGATGGTTGCACGCACCACTATGATCGAGATCGTGACTGAGCCTGAGGTATCAGGCTTGAGGCCTAGTTAAATTGTGAAATCGGGTTAGTGGCCCCTTTGAGTCATAAGTTCAGTCTTGAGGCCCAATTGACTTGTGGTATCAGGCGTGAGTCCCATTTGTGGGTTTTCACGCAATATGTATATGCCCTTCTTATGAGTGTATTAGTCTCCTCTAGATGTCGTTGATCGTGGAGTGTCATGATCCACTACATGGAATGAGTGACTCCAAGAGGGAGCACATTCCAGGAGTGAGAGATATGGTATAATCTCAGACTAGGTCCGCAGACCGTCTTCTAGACATCATAGATCCTGGATTTTGGACGAGCCTCCCAGACGTCGTAGATCCTGGGGATTGCCTCGGAGTGAGACCCCGAGTCGTGTGCACACGTAGAGATATCGTGACGGGTTATTGATTGGGCACATGAGGTGCCGAGGATGGGTTATATATATACATATATATATATATATATATATATATGTTTGTACGAGGTTTTACGGAGATGGTTTTGGGCTGAGACCCACGTGTGTCGGATTTGGGCTGAGGTCCTAGGTACTTTGATTGGATTTTGGGCCAAGAACCCAATGATTTGATGAATGTTTTCAGAAATGGTTTTTGAATGCATGCATGCTTTTTAGTGAAGGGCATAAATTTCTTTTTGATGAAAATGTTTTGATAAATTATTTGTTTTGTCCATTCACAGTTTTGATGTTTTGAATGCCCTTCAGGTTGATCGCGGATGTGGGCTGTAGCAGAGACCGAGACATCGCACTCCTCCTCCGGATCCTGGCGTACTCTAGAAGCCCCAAGTGGGCTGAAGTGAGAAATTCCCTAGTTTGACACGAATCATGTACATCCCACATTAATCCCAGGGGATTTGAGACTGATCCTGACATATGACGCTTGCCTCTGGACTGCAGTTGTGTTCTTTCTGGAGAGGTCACGATGCACTACCTATTGTCGAGCAGCCGCTGGAGGTTCTGATACCAGAGGGAGGCCCGACTTAGGAGTGCTGATGGTATCCTCTGAGATCGATCGGCAATCTGTTCGCGATGATCTAGAGACGATACGAGTGATGTGTTCACGGCGACATGCTAGGATTGTGAGTGGTCATGAGCTTTATGCACATGTGCTAAGATTAGAATCGTAACTGACATTGGGATGAGTTCCCATGGGATGTGTTCCTATGTGTTCTATAATTTGGGCTGAGGTTCTGTTCTGGTTTTCCTTGATTTGGTTTTGGGTTGCGGCCCTGTATGATTCGATTTTGGGCTGAGACCCTATTGAGGTAATGGCTTCGATTGAGAAGCATTTTTCACTGTATTTTGATTTGGGAAGCAATACGTCTTACTTCCGAGAAAGCATTTGAAATACTATTTTATTATGCATGCATACTTTTACGTGAAGGGTATAAATGTCTTTTTGATATAAATGATTTTTATTAAACTATTGTTTTGTTCACTCACAATTTTTATGGTTTTAATACCCTTCAGGTTGATAGCGGATCCTGGCATACTCTGATGGACCCCGAGCGGGTTTATCCCTGGTCTAACAATCGGTGTTAGATGGGAGTAGGCACGCCCTACGATAATCTAGGGGAATTGAGATGGGTCTTGTCACTTAATTTACTATAGGCATTTAGACCCGTAACTTGTTCATACTATCTCCATTTTTTTGGTGGTACCTGTCTACGAACTCGTGAGTTCGAGATGCAGAGATCAATCTAATCGGAATGCCTAAAATGTTTCCCAAATTAAAATTGACTTGTGGGCCCTTTATTAAGACAACGACAATCTGTCAATTCTCAATTTTTTTTTTTCGATAATGCCTTAATTTTCTAGGATAGGTTGTTACAATTCCCCTCCTCCTCTCCCCCCCCCCCCCCCCCCCCCCCCCCCCTTACTAAAATTTAGTCCTCAAAGTTTACTCATGTAGGTTATGAATCAATTTCCTATAACATTTTATGAACCTCGAGATCCTGCAGAGTACCTACAATTGCCTAGTAGCTCGCTGCTTGAGAAAGTCCCCGAGTAATCAATGTCTTTTGATCGATATGTCATAGCCTCCCCCGGCATGAGTATCCATAGGATTATTCACTTCTGGGACATCATATCAAACCTTTCTGGGCATGAGTCCTTAAATTTACCTCCAGGATATCATATCATCGCATCTTCCGGATTAGACACATCTGGGTACATGCCCAGGCTCAGTCACATCTGGGTACATGCCCAAGCTCAGTCACATCTGGAACAAGATCTCATCATAGCTCTAGGATCAGACAAATCTAGGTACACACCCGAACACAGTCCTATCTAAAACAAGATCTCATCACATCTCCAGGGTCAGACACATCTGGATACATGCCCGAGATTAGTCACATTTCCAAACAAGATCTAATCACGCCTTTGGGATCAGACACATCCTCATACCTGCACGGGCTCAATCACATGAGAAACAAGAGCTCATCATGCCTCTAAGATCAGACACATCCGGGTACATGCCTAGGCTCAATCAAATACGGAACAAGATTTCATCACACCTCTGACATCAGACACATCTTGGTGCATGCCCAAGCTCAGTCATATTCGGAGGACATCTCTAAGCTAAAAAAAAACTTAGTCACATCTAGAAGACAAATACGATCTCAAGCATGAAAATGGACCGTGGAAACAGTTATGACTAACGTCAAAACTTTGCTTTCAAACAAATTCTTGACTCAAAATTCAAGTTAAAATATTTCCAAATCGGGCCTAAGACCGAAACCCCATTTCCACAAAACCTGTTAAAACCTATGTCTAGCATCAATCTGGAATCAATATTCTAAATCGAAAAATCATCAAAACATATTTAGAATCATTTATTCATTTAATTGTAATCATCGAAAAATCTGATAGGACCCGTCCTCGAAGGACATAGATAACCGTGCCCGGTTCTGCTCCTGTCTGACAAGTCAACTGAAGTTCCAAATTTACCCTCAACACTTGTCAAACAAGGGATAACCGCACCTGTGCCCACTCATGCCTCCACCTCCCGATTAGCCTCGATCATTGCGCCACGACCTGGAAGTTCAATAAAAACATAAAAGGTGCGAGTGGACAAAACAAACTTTTAGAAATACATTTATCAAAATACATTCTTACCCTCCAGTTTCACAAACATGCATGCATATCATAAATCAAGAGTAAAATATATATGAGCGCAAATGTTTATAAATCACAATCTCAATAAAACCATGGGACTCTTTTCCATATCCAAATCTCATATAGTCACGTTATCCCTGCAACACGTGCAAATCAATAGGCTCAAGGACCGCTCAAAATTCAATCATGTTGCTGTGAACACATCACCAGCCAACAATCCATATCGTCGTGAACACATCACCGACCGATCTCCATATAATCTAGCACATCTGATCTGAGTCGAGCCTCCCTCGGCTGCACGACAACAGATCGTGCTACGTGACCTCTCTAGGCGAGCACATCCCATCCGGGAGGCGAGCGTTATCTCCAGGGTTCATTCCGAGGAAACACATTCCCAACCGAAAGCCCTAATATCCACAACACAGGGTGCACTCCAGGGGGAACATATTCTCACCCGAAAGCCCTATATATCCGCAACATATCATCACCATGAAAACTAGAGAAAAATAGTTGCATTTGAAATCAAAACCATTTTCAATACAAGGTCTCAGCACAAAACATGGTTTCCTCAAAATCCGTAAAACCAGAGTCCCGATTATTTCATAAATCCGAAAACCATCAATATCATCATGTAATCACATGGAAATACCAATCCAGTCAAAAGCACATTTCCATTGGGTCTTAAGCCCAAATATTAATTTCACGCAAATCCGTGCGATCATAACCTCAGTTGCCATGTTCATATAAATCCACAAAATATATCCAAACAGCATTAAAAATCCATCAAATCGATTTCCCGACTCATAATCTGAGTCAAAACCAATCTCAAATCCCGGGCCTTCGCCCAAACCAGCAATTTCACAATTTTCACGAAAATCGTGCCCAAAACAATATAAAACAATATAATATTCTCAAAATCCAGAAATCATTATCGAAACATTAATCATGCCAAATCATTTCAAATCATATAATAGAGCATTTAAAACATATATGCATGCATTCTGGGTAGAAAATAAAAGTTCACTAACACACCGCCCATATCGCTCGTTTTCCGAGCTGCATGTTTTTTCGTAAATTTCAAAAATCACCATTCCTCTCCAAAATCATTATCGAGGGTCACTAACACTCCAATATACCTCATATAATTTTCCCCAATTTTTTCGGGATTTAAATACGTATTTTAAACGTATACGAAAACTTCGGATACACTGAACACTATTGAAACGATATCAGATTTCCTCGAAACCAGTGTCAAAATGTTCATTAGATCACAAGAAGTAAGTTTCATGTTGAACTCACCTTGAGACGAGGCTGCATGCGCCCTCACGCGCCGCCGTGAGTGGCTGAGCGTGGGAGCCACGCGCCAAGGAACAGTGCTGCTACTATCGTCTCCTTCACCCTACTTTCCTGCAAACGGGTTGTTCAACCCGCGAGACAACCCGGTAAGAACTTCATCAATTCGATGTTAATTCAACTTTTTCTTTCATCTAATCTCACTAAAATGACCTTAATTTAAGTTCTGTAAACTCAATTCATCGAATTCATGACTGTAAGCAATCAATTCCCAAGTCAATAGTCGAAGGTTCGTAATTCAATTCTACCAAAATTGAGTCCAATTATCGATTCTGATCGATTACGAAGTAGCTTAGGATCCATATGAACACTAATTCGAAATCAATTTCACAAAATCTTACCCCCAATTACTCAACTCAAGCTCGAAAATTCCAACAGGTCGCATGTCCTGTTCTTGGCCAATACCTCCTCGATTACCTTCGTTTTGAAGTGGGTCGACTCGAATTGTTCTCTGTAAATCCAATCCCGTATCAATTTTGTTGTTTATGGCTCAAAGTTCCAAATTTGGTTTTTGATCAATTCAAATTTTTGAAGGGTTTGGGTCTTGGGTTCTCTTGGTTTTCCTTCCCCTTTTTCTTTCTTTTTCCTCATAATCTCACCCTCTCAATTCTTCTCCAGTTCTCCTTTTCTCTTAATTAGTTGTTGGGGAGGTCGATCAATTAGGGCTGTGTCTCTGGTCTTTGTTTTTCCTCCAAGACACACACGGGGTCTAATTCTCTTTTACCTGCATTTAACTAATTCACACCACCACACACATATTCACTTGCTACTAATCTTCATTAACAAGGTGACAGATGTCACTTAACAACCTAGGTGAGTCATAATTGTACTGAATCATCAAAAGCCCAGTCAAATTACCATTTGACCCTTACCTTCAAAATTACCAAAATGCCCCTCACCTTTGCAGACCCGCAACTTTCACATCAAACCTCCAATTGACACATGCCTCCAGTCTACGGATTCAGCGTGTCGAGACCTATCCAACGGCTCTTACGGAAAGTCCAAACAAGGTCCCGGTCAAAAAGTCAACTTTCGGCCCTTATAACTAGAGGCAAAATCGTCATTTCCTTCAAATTTTCCAAATTTCCTTTTTTTCGAATTTCCGGGTCATTACAACCTACCCCCTTAACGATTTTCGTCCTAGAAATTTTGATCGGTAGGTACCATGATAATTCTCCCAAGGAATATGTATGAGAACCAGAAACATAAGCAACTGTATACCCATCTGGTTCAGCCGAACCGAATATCAATCCAAATTAAACTTATGGAAACTCGACAACCCAGTCCCCGTCACTAGGTCAACATCGGGACATATCTTCTCTGTAAACCCCTGCCCCGGTGGCAGTCATATCCATGCCCACTCGGAATAGGGAGCCATGCTCAATGTCCGAGAATACACAATCTAGAATTCACAAGTATCAGTATCATTATCCCCATCACATGTCATCCACTAATGACATGGTACAATGGCTTAAATTACCATACATATGCCACCCGACCACCAGGCCAATAACCTCATAAGGTCCAATAAATCGGGAACTCATTCCCCTCATTAAGGCAATCATTACGTACCCATTTTTCCAGCGTCACTCAATATCATGAATTAAACCTTTCTTTCCGTTGTGTTTATCATCATAGGCCTTACTGATGTCTACCTCCTGCCAATAACTGGAATTCAGTACAATCATTCATACAATATCGCAAATCATTTCCATTCCTTAACCTCAACTCCATCCAACATCATACACCAAGTATGAGCCTGCAGTTGGATTGGACTCCAGTAGTCCAAATGATCACAAATCATGTACCACTCCAATCTGATGGAGTTCCAACAATAACAGGATTCCACCTATCCTTACCAAACATGTCGATCCTCGGCCAGCTATCTTATTAGCTTCCCCGCGAATGAAACCTGACCTGACAATGCGGTCTTAATCTCAATGTATCCTGACCATCGCATCATCATACATTAAGCCTTTCTATTTATCAATCATTTCTAATCCTGATGGTCGATACAGTACTCGTACATTCCTTCCTAGAGGTATGACCTCTGCACACTCGACCCATGGATCACTATGGTCGATCCCAAATCATACAAGGAAAGTAAAACTCTCGATGGTTCAGTTAGCATCAGTAATCCTAGCCCCATTCTACCAAAGTACACCTCACCAAATCCAAAATCTCATAGTGACATATCACTATGCACACAGGAAGGGTCACATCAAACATACGTCACGGTTTCTCCACTTGTAATCATACTATCTCAATTCTCATTTTCAATAACTCTGATCTCCTTCCGGGTCAATCACCATAACTAGAAAAACATTTTAGAGAACCCCTCTACAATCCTCTATGGTATCCATCCAATCTTAAAACAACTCATGTTTCCCCGTGACAGTCTTCATTGACTAATACATCTGTTTCTCTTGGGATTCACACTAATCCCGACCGTTATTAGTATATGTTCCACAAACCTACTCTAGTCGACCAAACCTAATACTTACTCAATCATATATTTTTCTCTATTCAATATATCACATGCCCATCCGTAGATGTGGGTACACCAACATATCATTCATCATGTTATTATACACCATCCAAATATGGTTAGAATACCTGACTCAACATCTCACAAATATAACCGGTCCATTTGGCCATCCAAGGGTATCACCATCGACTAACCTTAACCATATCAAATCTGAACATCATAATTTTCTCTTTTACTCATGACTGTTAGTCATCACCCTGTTGGCCACTCTCAATAGCCCCAAGAATCACGTATTACGAACAGAACCACAAATCATTAACTCAGGGTAAGGGATACTTATCCCATACCGTTACCTTATTAAGTTATCCATAATCGATATGCAAGCTTGGACCATCATCCATTTTTTTCTTTAATACCACTGGGTTCCCCACGACGACACTTCCGGACGAACCAGTGTCTATCAAGTCTTGTACTTGCACCTTCAGTCCTTATGACTCCGTAGGTGCCACATACCAGGGCGTCCGAGAAAAAATTCGTATACTCGACATGATCTCCATCATAAACTCAATCTCTCATCTTGGAAAAATCTCAGGAAACATATTGAAAAATCTGTACATCTTCAGCCATCACTAGGCATCTCATATACTAATCACATGTGCCACACATCTAACCAGTGAACTTTGATTTACCTCATACCAACAATCCAATTATTGTGAGGTTCAATATCATTCTAGAGGATAACATCCTTGAGTCTCCCTGAAATATAACCTCTGGTAATCCTGGACTCCACATATCACTCTCTAATCGACATACGCGATAGAGGTATCATGAGTGCATGATAGAGGTATCATGAGTCATCAACCAATCCATCCCAAGGATTACATCCAAATTATCCAAGTCCAAGAAAACCCCAAGTCAGCCACTAGGTGAATAACACCTGTCATCCTGGGTAGCCTCACATCGATAGGTCTACCCCCCTTAGGTCTCACCAATTTCACCATATATATTTACCAAGGTTACCACATAAATATCATCAATTTTATCACATCCGTAGCTCTAGTCGGCTCACCGACTTCCATACCTTAACCAATCACGGACATCTCCATATCCGTCCAATGTATAATCTCAAAACATGGAAGAGTGGATAGCCCGGGACCTACCGAATACATACGTCATGACCACGAGTAATAAGTATCCAGGTCATCACTCCAGAGGCTACTAAGACCTCCTGCCAAGTAACTGCAATCCCCGGGCATGTGGTCCCAACTGACCACGCCCTTACGGTCCACCATGGGCCCCACCAACTCTTCACTCGCCTATCACATCAACAATCACTGCAGGAGCCAATCCATGCTCTATTGCACCCCAACTGGTGCCTCTATCACTTTGTCAATCGATATACCCTTTTTTTATGATGTGACCAGACGATCCACAATCATGAGCAACAATAACCTTAACATTTTATCACCCAGTGGACCCAATTGGCGTCCCACTGCACTGGACCATCTCCTAAATCCAAATCTCTGTGTACTCCAGTTCTCTGCCCAAACCTTCAATCACTAAGTGAAATTGACATGACCCATCCAAGTCCATAAGTCCGGTAAACAAAGTTAAACAATACCAATCCATAAATTCATAACCCATCCGTATCTGACCCTATCCCAATCCTTGGCATCCCAGGTGCCAAACATTCCTCAATCAAGGGTCGGCAGTGTCAAAAACCATAGTTATATTTCAACCTTTAAGGCTCATTCCGAGCCCTGATACATTACCATGACTCATCTCGAGTACTAACCGATCTCCTGACTCACTTTGAGTCCCATTTTCCTATCTCGACTCCTCTCGAGTCCAATCTTGACTCCTTTTGAGTCGAACCTCATAACAATCATCCACGCCATCATTGGCATACCTAGTCACCGAGCAATTACCGCTGGTGAACCACATCTTATACGACCTATAAGGCCTAAGGGATATCCCATCATATTCTAGACTCGTTTGACACACATTCCACTTAAGGAATTCATTGAGAATAATCTCATCCCGGGTCCAATATGCCCAATTGTGCTACCTTTCTAGCCTCTGAGCTCATTCATTCTTGGAACCCACACAAGTCCGTGTTTAATAGTTAGTAGTTTACAGTGTACACTGATTAACATCTGACCCCCAATCCAGGGTCAATCTCATTCCGAGATCTATCACGAGGTCTCATATACTCTCGTATACTCGTCTCACTACCAGGTCGTGTACGAGGCTTACATTTCGGAGGCATGACGTGGCAACAGAATTAGCAACATAGTGCTCCGATAACAATTTAACAGGACCCGTCGACGAAGGACATAGATACCCTCAACACTTGTCAAACAAGGGATAACCACACATGTGCCCACTCAAGCCTCCACCTCTCGATCAACCTCGACCATCGCGCGACGACCTGGAGGGTCAATAAAAACATATAAGGTGTGAGTGGACAAAACAAACTTTTAGAAATACATTTATCGAAATACATTCTTACCCTCCAGTTTCACAAATATGCATGCATATCATAAATCATGAGAAAAATATATCTGGGGACAAATGTTTATATATCACAATCTCAATAAAACCACGGGACTAATTTCCATATCCAATCTCATATAGTCACGTTATCCATGCAACGCGTGCAAATAAATAGGCTCAAGGACCGCTCAAAATCCGAGCATGTCGCTGTGAACACATCACCAGCCGACAATCCAGATCGTCTTGAACACATCACCGACCGATCTCCATATAATCCAGCACATCTGATCTGAGTCTAGCCTCCCTCGGCTGCATGACAACAGACCGCGCTACGTGACCTCTCCGGGAAAGCACATCCCATCCCGGTGGCGAGCGTTATCTCCAGGGTTCATTCCGGGGAAACACATTCCCAACCGGAAGCCCTAATATCTACAACACAAGGTGCACTCCGGGGGAACGAGTGTCAAAATGTTCATTAGATCACAAGAAGTAAGTTTCATGTTGAATTCACCTTGAGACGAGGCTGCACGCGCCCTCACGCGCCGCCATGAGTGGCTGCGCGTGGGAGCCACGCGCTAAGCAACAGTGCTGCTACAGTAGTTTCCTTCACCCGACTTTCCTGCAAACGGGTTGTTCAACCCGCGACACAACCCGGTATGAACTTCATCAATTCGATGTTAATTCAACTTTTTCTTTCATCTAATCTCACTAAAATGACCTTGATTTAATTTCTATAAACTCAATTCATCGAATTCATGACTGTAACCAATCGATTCCCTAGTCAATAGTCAAGGTTCGAAATTCAATTGTACCAAGATTGAGTCCAATTATCGATTCTGATCGATTACGAAGTAGCTTAGGATCCATATGAACACTAATTCGAAATCAATTTCACAAAATCTTACCCCCAGTTACTCAACTCAAGCTCGAAAATTCCAACAGTTCGCAGGTCCTGTTCTTGGCCAATACCTCCTCGATTACCTTCGTTTTTGAAGTGGGTCGACTCGAATTGTTCTCATTAAATCCAATCCCGTATCAATTTCGTTGTTTATGGCTCAAAGTTCCAAATTTGATTTTTGATCAATTCAAATTTTCGAAGGATTTGGGTCTCGGGTACTCTGGGTTTTCCTTCCCCTTTTTCTTTTTTTTTCCTCATAATCTCACCCCCTCAATTCTTCTCTAGTTCTCCTTTTCTCTCAATTAGTTGTTGGGGAGGTCGATCAAGTAGGGATGTGTCTCTGGTCTTTGTTTTTCCTCCAAGACACACACAGGGTCTAATTCTCTTTTACCTGCATTTAACTAATTCACACCACCGCACACATATTCACTTGCTACTAATCTTCATTAACAAGGTGACAGATGTCACTTAACAACGTAGGTGAGTCATAATTGTACTGACTCATCAAAAGCCTAGTCAAATTACCATTTGACCCTTACCTTGAAAATTACCAAAATACCCCTCACCTTCCCAGACCTGCAGCTTTCACATCCGACCTTTGATTGACGCATGCCGCCTGTCTACGAATTCAGTGTCTCGAGACCTATCCAACGGTCCTTACGGAAAGACCAAACAAGGTCCCGGTCAAAAAGTCAACTTTCAGCCCTTATAACTAGGGGTAAAATCGTCATTTCCTTCCAATTTTCCAAATTTTCCTTTTTCGAATTTCTGGGTCGTTACAATGCATGCATCACAGGTTAAAAAAACAAAAGACCACTCACCATGCATTCAAATAATTTCAATCCCAATTGAAATCCTTGGAATAATGTAACAGGGTTGGCACTGATACCAAATTGACAGGACGGCCCTAATCACTTTGATAACCGTGCCTAATCATGCTTTCGTCTAATAACCCAACTACATGTTCCAGAATTACCTTTGGGATAACACAACGGGAGAACCTGTTAAAAAAAAGATGTTTACCAACCACGTTGAAAATATTATCTTGATATACGAACTAAACACATTTCTTTCTCCAGGGTTCACCATCCACACCAACCCAGTGACGCCGATGAATAGTGGAACCTGATACCTCGACTCTTTCTAATCCCTAAACTAGTATCACGACTCTTTTCGAGTCTTTTCCTAATATTCTAGCTCTTCAATCTCCACTCCCTCAACCTCTTGTGCCTAGAACCCTTGAAATTCTAGCTTCTCATGATCGCTTAGGCCCATGGAAGGGCATGGTAACCTTGATTTTTAGTTTGGAGGTCCACAACCAGAGGCTCCATTTCAAGACCACGGTTTCCCTTTGTTCCCATTCCCCAAGTTTCCTTGCATGTTCTTGTTTCACCCTTCCCAGAGCTATGGCTCTCAGCATAAATCATCCTTATACCTACCCAACTCCAACAACATGCAAAGATTAGGAGACCAAAAAGGAAGAACTCCCCTTTTTACCCTCTTTGAATTTTTAAATCCCACCCAAAACCATTCCCATGCGGTGCCTCCCCAACAACCAATCAAGCAATAAACATGACAAGTGTCACCATCCATACTGCCAACTAACCCTAGGGTGCTGAGTCACCATGTTTGTGAAAGGATTGAAATTCCCATGCTCTTAATTAATTAAAATGATCCTCAGACGTTTAGATCAGTCACTTGTTCATATGACCTCTATTTTCTGCGTGCCACCCACCTACAAAATTTTGAGCTCAAGGCGCACCAATTGGTCCGATCAAAATGTCTTAAAAGTTTTCCAAGTTAAAATTGATTGTTTGACCCTTAATAGGGATAAGGGAAAATTTATCAATTCCCAATTTATTTGTCGAAAATTCCTTAATTTTTCAGGACGGCTCATTACAAGGTATGATGCATTTTTATTTCTAGGCTAGAAAATAAGAGCACGATGTACCTTCTAATGAACGTTTGATTTTATTGGATTGTTTGGTCAGTTGAGTGACCCCCGATTTTTACCTTGAGGAAGGTTTCTAGGTATCAAGTTTGGTGTGTTCATATTATTTTTTCTAAATCATTGTCAATGTTATTGATTGTTGATAATGCAAGATTTCACAAAACATCAATCAGTACTAGCACAAGGATGCCTTGTTAGTACTAGTACAAGGTTGCCTACATTGACGGAGCCCCTGAGTGTTTATGTTCGCACCGTGTGATTGATGGGTCTGCTTGTGGATATGATATAAATTGATTGCTTGATTATGTATGGAATGCTAGTTATGATTCAAGGACTAGCTAGTCACGCAATTCTTGATCTAAAATACCAACTTTCAACACCAAAAAATCCACAGCCTGCGGGTGCATTGATACGCCCCACCCTCAATCCCCCGAGATTAAGGGTTAAGTCGTGCTCCCATCTAACTTACGCGTGACACGCTAAACCGACGTCCAACCTCCATGTGACACGTAAGTTGGACAAGGGTTTTCCGAACAAACCGTTCAACAGTACCAGACTTCCCAGAGCCCGCAGACTCAACTGTGGATTTCGTGTGTGATGTCTCCGTCTCTCTCGATCAACAGCCCGCACTGCTACAACCTGGAGGGTATCAAAAACATGAAAAGACTGCGAGTGGACAAAAATAAAATAATAATTTAGAGAACAGTTTAGAGAAATTACATTTTTACCCTCCACGTAAAAACCAATGCATGCATATCAATTCATGTTATGAAACCATTTCATATCAATTTCATATCAAAACCATCAATGAAAACCATTATTGAAAACCCGAATTAAATCCGTTATTTAAATCCAGGGTCTCAACCCAAAACCACAAACCAATCTCAAAGTACGGGAACTCGGTCCCAAAACTCGTCAAATTTAAATCATCCGGGTCACTGCCCAAAACATCTGAAAACCAGTGAAAAAATCAATCATGCGAGTTTGCTGGATCTCAAGTGCGCCCGAGTCTTTAAACTCAAAACCGTGTGCAATAATCAGTCCTTTCTGGGATATCAACAAGTCTAAACTCAAAACACAATCACAGGCCTCGGGGGGGTATCATAACCGAGTCTTTAAACTCAAAACATATACCGAGTCTTTAAACACAAAACATATCAATCTAGAGCCCTCCCCCCCCCCCCCCTCCCCCTCCGTCAATCAACCGAGTCTTTAAACTCAAAACCAAATCCAGCGGTTTTTCTTTTTCTTTTTCCGGGTCTTTAAACCTAAAACCATTTTTTCGATCAACAATGAAAACCATAGAAAATCCTTATCCGAATTCGCAACAATGATTCCGTAAGCTAGCATCCGGAACCATCATCCCGAACCCAAATCCAGATTTCCTTCCCAAACCTCAAAACCAAATCCGAAATCTCTTTTCCGAAATCCAGTTTCAAAACCGAAAGCTCGTTTATCGAAATCTCATAAACAGGGCTCCAAACCCGAAATCACTTTTACGAAATCCATTTCAAATCCTTGAAATCAAATCATATTTCAAATCCCGAAATCAAATCATTAAAACCATGATCAAATCACAACATAATCGAAATCTCATAAAACGTGCAAATACGTAATTATCTCGAAATACGTGCAAAACCGTAAACCATCAAGATCATAAATCAAATCAAAGAATCATGTATAGAAAACATATGAAAACATATATGCATGCATCATAAGTTAGAAAGCAAAGTCCACTCACAGACCATTTCACTGCTGCCTCGATACGCACGCACTTACACCGTTCTCAGCCTATTCACTATCCTCGGCTTCCCCGAACCTATCCAAATCCCGTAATACGGTCACTAACTACTTCACAATGATCATACTGAAGCCCCGTAATTTTTCCAAATTTTTAGCTATTTTTAACCAAGGCCTAAAACCTCCGGACATCCCGAAAGATATCGAGACGATGTCCGAACGACTCGAAACCAATTCCAAAATGTTCGTTACATCAAATACTTTAAAATTCATGTTGGAACAATCCTCAAAATCCGTGTCACGCGCCCTCACACGCCGCCTGTAGTGGCTGCGCGTGGAAGCCACGTGCCCATCATAGTCATCTTCAACCTTGCTTCGACCCAGTCCGACCGGTTCACGGTTCAGCCCGAACCGGTGTGGCCGGTTCACGGGTCTATCCTGTCCATTTTTTTTCGTTTTCAACCCTAATTAATTTTGTAATCTTATTTCAATGTTTCTAAAAGATCCAAGAGCTCAGATTAGGAAAAACCAAGCTATATCATCATACATTCAATCGTTTTTCTCAAACCGATCCAGTTCTCCATACGGTTTCATGGTTCCAACCATCATTCATCTCTGGTTTTGATCCTAAATCCTTCCTGGAGCTCCTAGGAACCATTTCCAATCAACCAACACGAATATTATTCTATAAAGAACAACTTACCATAATCAAATGTCGAATTGAGCTCCTACGGATTTTGACCTTACCGTCTCTTGTAGGTCACAAAACCAAGTCCATTCAACTCTCTAAACCTCCAGAAACCATCTCCCATCAACTTCATCGAGCTAAACCCATCAGAACACGATTGTCAATTCCAATTGTCAAACACGACTTCACGGGTTTTCCACGGTTTCTTCACCGCCACACGCCGTCGTTGTCACCACCATGTTCCTCTCATCTTTCTTTCTCACTTTGCTTCACAAACCACAGGAAACTGAGGCCATTTGAACGGTTGAATTGCACTCAGACTCACGACCACACTCATCCTCTATTTTTACTCTCTATTTGATCTTGCATCCAAAATTTAAAAACAAGGTAGACGGTGATGAGGCTTCTACAGCCATCCAGACCCTACCACGCATCAATGTCCCTGTGGGCAACCATTCCAACAATAGCCAAGTGTCCACCTCTGAGTGGGCACAGATCCCAATGCAGGAAATGTCCAGAATGCCCCTTACTGTACAAACTACCATTTTGCCCCTCGAGTTCCGAGACCCGTAACTTTAATGTCCGAACTCCAATCGACACCTTTCGTTGTATTCAGGAGATCGAGACGTATCTAACGGTCCTCGAAATGCATAAAAATTCCATGTCGTTTGAAAAGTCAACAAATTGCCCCTTTTATAACAAATTACCGAATTACCCTTGAACTTCCGAACGTCATAACTTTTTCCTCGTATGTGGGAATTGGACGTGCCACCTGTCTATGAACTCGTGACGTCCCGAACTATGTCACGATCATTGGCCAAAGTCCATTTGACCGTCCGAAAGAAAAGTCAATATTTGCCCATTCTAGGGCAAAATTGTCATTTTGCACCGTTCGTCCGAAATCGTCCAACTAATCACCGATTAACATTACTAATCCGTCATTATCTACTAATCTAACCCCGATTTCTGGGAAGGGTTGTTACATGCATGACAACGACGTTATTGTTTGTAACAAGTGGCTTATACTGGCTGATACTTTCAAGAACCTTGAAGTGGAGCACAATGGGCGATGCTATGTTGAGTTGAAGGTAAGTATTTCTCCGAATTGAACACTATTTACATTATTTTTAATATTGTTGTAACTTTATTATTTTATTACAGATCAATTTTGAGTACAACCTAGACGACCCTGACATAAATGAGTACCTCACTAAACGCTAGTAGAAACAATACGTGGACGGGAAGTAAAAAATTTATCAGTACTACCTGAGCTGGAGTACCCCGACAAAAGCCCTTTCAATGACTCCATTTGAGTTGGCGTTGGTGTATTGGATGCGAGAGTGGAACCGGTTGTGCAACCATTTCCTAGATCCCTCAGATCTAGTACATGCCCGAATTAAAAAATTTCATTATTTTTATTTAATTTCCTATTTGAATATAATTTATGATTGTTTGTACTAATGAATAGCGAAAAATAAGCTGCTAAAAAAATAGGAATGAGAAGAAAATCGACCACCACGGAGGTTTCAAACCTATGCGCACTAGCAAAATGACAAAAGAAACACCGGTCAATGTGGCCGATGTTGCACGTCTATGGGCAAGTCTACCCAGGCCACGGGAACGAGATGGCTAACCAAATTTACGTAAGTGTATTTTTTATTTTTTTAACATATTAAATGTTTTTAATTTATTTCCATAATTATATTTATAATTAGTATTATTTATTCAAATTTGTAGGCACACATGCAACATGACATGGTGAGATGTCGCAGCAACATCCCGAGATTTGATAAGTCTGATTGTCCTCATTGTTGTAGGACTCTCAGTCATTTAGGATTGTTAATTTTAGTAAGTTTCTACTATGTAGGAAGACATGTTCTTTGTTAGATTAGTTCTTTATGGACGTTACCACTTTCCCTTTAGAAAGGATAGTGGGCTGTTTTGTAGCTTTTTGTTATTTCTGTAAGGCTATATATTACCTATTCCCTCTATTCAATAAATGGTCGTTCCTCCCAGCTTATTTGGGTAGTTTGTAGTATAACTCGTACTATATCTATTCTCATTCTCAACAAGGTCTCGTTGCGCAACAACTTCCAAATCCCGCTAAGATGATCGAGGTCTTGAAGAAACACTTGGGCTGGAGGGTACGTATAGATATATAGGATGTAATTTAGTTTTAGTTATATACAACATAAGTTATATATATAATTTTTTTAATTTATATTTCTTTTGTTTTATTTATTTGTTTAAAATATTTTATTTTTAATAATGTATTTTAATTAAATATAATTAAAAAATTTGCTAAAGTTTTGCTCGGTGAAATAGTCTATTTGCAAAAATAAAAAATAAAAAGTCTCCTATACTATACCGTGCATAAAAGAAGTTAGTCGGATGAAGATTCAAACTCGTCGGGCAAATCTACATTGACTAACTCAGTTTGCCGCGAATATTTCACGAAAAATATTGTTTTTCGAGCTTGTTAACGTTTTCCCGACGACTGCATTTTTTTTCCTTCGGGTAATGTGCTGTGTGGTGGAGAAAGCTCGTCGAAATTAGCCCGATGAGAACTCGTCAATTTTGCTTTTGCTTGGCAGGTTTAGTAACTTCCCCGATGACTTCATTTCATTGGGTAAGATCGTTTTTCTCGTATGCATTGATTTTAAAGTCTCCACTATGAATACTAGACTTTTCGGCCTCGTTTGTTATGCCGTACTGTACTGACTATTTCAATCGGATAGACTAATCTGTCCACCGGATAGACTGATTATTTAGTCGGGCGTTTGGTACTTTTCCGGATTAGAATGCCGACTATATTATACTGATCGGATTATATTATAGTAATTGACGAAATACTTATATCTTAAATATTAATTATGTATGTCATTATTTTTATTATTATTTATTTTAATAATTATTATTATTACTATTTATTACATTTTTATTAATTAATTATTTTTAATTTTATCATTATTATTTATTAAAATATCATTAATTATTAATTATTAATTTATTATTAGTAGTATTTATTACTTTATTACTTTTTATTATTAATATTTACTAAATTAATATTTTATTTTTATTATATTACTATTTATTATTATTATTATTATTATTATTATTATTATATTTTACAAGATTACTAGTTATCCGACTATTTAATACGGACAATTTCGAGCGTATTATTTTAGCGTGTCTGGACCGTATAAAAATATTCAACCGTATTAACTTATACGGTGACTAATTAATACGACTGGTACCAAACACAGGTTTCAGATTATTTAGCCTATACGGACCGTAATACGGTGTACCAAACACACCCTTCAGGTACATAATAAGTTTTCATACTTTTACTCTGTTAGTTTGTTCTCTCGAGTATATTAACTTAGGCATATGACTGTTCTGGTTGAACCACCCATCTATGGCAGGATTCAACCTTAGCATGTGCCTTGGTTGAATCCTGTATTTGGGAAGTCAACATTAACTTGTGTGTATGAATCATGAAGAAATTCAAGATCCGGATGAACCACCCTCCGTGCATGTATGTTGATGCAGAAATCGTCCGCCTCTGTGAAGTTACTTCTCGATCCCTACACACAAGAACGAAAATCAAACGGGGTTAAGGTTGAATCCAGGTGGGGTGGTTCAACCAAAAATGCTCTGATGCTTAAGTCAGTTTTCTGAGATAATAAACCGACAAAGTGTTTGCAGGAGTTTTTTTATTACCTTTAGAAGTGAGATGAGATCTTCTATTTATAGTGAAGTCTTGAGAGTCACCAGAGCTTCTGATTCGTTGAAGGAGAAAGTATTAAATAAGTGATTGTACCGAATTGAATCACTTATTTATTAATGAATAAACAATTCGCTGGGAAGTTATTTATTATCGGCATTGATCTGATTAATTAATATATTTAGCTGGTAAATATATTGAATTAATGCAGAGTTCGTAACGTATCGTTGTCAATCTTACCAAGGGTAATATTGACATTATGGAAATTGTTGTCCACGAGGCAGCTCTACAATATTCCGGTAATTTATGGTTCCAGAAATGCCCCCATATCGCTTAGGAATTTGTGGAATCCTAAGAGATGTAATTTCCTTATGGTTCCAGTAAACTACGTCTCAATATTTTTATGTTGGAGTAGGACTCCTCTTTCCTAGATGTAGCTGGAGATTGATTTTGATTTTGATCTTGTCCCAAAAAGAATTCTCTGGGCTTATAATCCTGCTTTGAGTTGGTTTTGCGAGTCCAATTAACTATTAGGGTTTGCTTAATTTTCTTTATTTAAATGAGAGCATATGACTCTTATTTTTATAAAGAAAGATAAACCCTAATATTAATTTATTGTAGAAGGAAACTGACGTCATTGGCGGTTGTGATGAAGGAAATCCTGCGCCGCCCATCAAGGTTGAGCCTCATTTTCTTCTTTTTATCTCTGGCGGTTTTTTTTTTCGTGTTCAAAAGCCAGAGCAGAGGAAAATTGCACACCGAATGCGGTGGGGTATGTGTCGGCAGGTTTTGTTGCTGGGTTTACTTCACGTGCCGGTGCGCCAAGCATGAGAGATGGAACCGAGCTATTGGCTACAAACGGCTGAAGAGAGCAGGCGCGACTGGCGCGCGAAGGGAGCAAGCGCGTGCGGAGAAGCAGCGACACTTTTTTCTTGTTTTTTTTTCCGCTGCTAAGACTTAGTAGCATTTCTAAATAATTGTTTTTTTCTATAGCCGTTGCTTTTTCCTGCTTTTTCTGCCAAGCTGTTGCCGAGTCCATCATTTGACATTTTTGTTTTTATTGTCACCGCAAGTCTCCACAAAATCTACGTAGCTTTTTTTTCTTTGCTTTCCACCATAACTTTTTTAACAAAAGCTATATATATATATATATATATTATTATTATTTTAATACATATATATAATATATTATTTTTCTTTTATTTAGTTTTGATCTTCTATTGATTCTGAGAGCTGTGGATGTCTGATTACAACGATTTAAGCGGTGATGCGCTCTACTCTTCGAGACGGTCATTTCAAGATGTATGAAGGCATACTTCTGGTGTATTCTTGAAGACCTCATTTTGTGGAGTACCATCTGATGGCATATCCGAGACTTGTTGGAGCTTCCGACTTCAAAAGATGATGGACTTGACACCAAGACGCTCCTCCAGTTGACATGCTTATGATGTTTTGTGAAAAGAAGAGTTTGGCGCGCTGACGGACTCATCATCTTCAAGTGTGGGCGGAGCCAACATCAAGGCCTTCAACGGGGAGTTGGAGCAAAATGCAATGCGAGGTGCAGCAGAGTGCAAGGCGCGAGGTGCAGCAGAGTGCAAGACGCGAGATGCAGCAGAGTGCAAGGCGCGAGATGCAGCAGAGTACAAGGCGCGAGGTGCAGCAGAGTGCAAGGCGCGGGTTGCAGCAGAGTGCAAGGCGCGAGATGCAGCAGAGTGCAAGGCACGAAGTGCAGTAGTGTGTAAGGCGCGAGGTGTAGCAGTGTGTGGTTCGAGGTGCAGCAAAGTGTAGTGCGAGGTGCAGCAGAGTGCAAGGCACGAGGTGTAGCAGAGTGGGAGTAAGGTGCAGCGGAGTGAGGCGCGAGGTGCAGCAGAGTGCAACTACAAGGCGAGACATGCTGCGAGTGCGAGGCGAGGAATGATGCAAGTGTGAGGCTATGCATGGTGTAATTACAAGGCAAGATGTGCAAGTGCAAGGTGAGGAGTCCCATCACTTGCAGTGCGACGTGTCACAACCCAGCATGAGGCTTGTTCCAAATGCGAGGCAATGTGTCTTGCAGCTACAAGGCAAGATGTGCTTCATCTTCGAAGCAAAGCTTCCCATGACGCGAGGCGAAGTGCATGTAGTATCACGAAGTAACTGAAGCCTTCCAAGGAGTTACTTTGGATGACATATGACCTTCTAGAGACTCGATCTTCAAGGCTTTGTTGAGCTCAAAATGTAGTGGTAACAGGGTGGGGCATGGAGGATCGATCATGCCCCCTGCAAAGCTCGAGACGTTGCACATTATCACCTAATTGAAGGAAGAGAGCTTGGAGATGCCATCTATGCCAAGTAGGCGATGTTGAGGAGGTTGCCCCCATTGTTTGAAGAAGGTCATGGACGATGTGTCACTGGAAGTCCACGATGATATGATTGAAGGCCTCCATGTAACACCCCGGAAATTCGAGGATTTCAATATTGTAAATTAATGAATGAATTGACGTTTTACCCCTGTGAATTGTATTGCCCAATTTGTTGACTTTTTGATTGGAGGTCAAACGGACTTTGACCAATGACCGTGACGTATTTTGGGACGTCACGAGTCCATAGACAGGTGGCACGTCCAATTCGGACGATCAGGGAAAAAGTTACGACTATCGGAAGTTCAGGGGCATTACCGTAATTTGGACGATAAGGGCGAAAATGTTGACTTTTCGTTTGGCAACCGATTTTCACACGACTCAGGGTGTAACGACCCGTCCCAAATTCCATGATTAGATTAGTGACTAATCACGATTAGTGAGGTTAATCGGTGATTAGTTAGGCTAAATCGGAATGAACGATGCGAAATGACCGTTTTGCCCCTAGTGGTGGCAAAACGTTGACTTTTCAATCGGGCGGTCAAATGGACTTTGACCGATGACCGTGACGTAGTTCGTGACGTCACGAGTTCATAGACAGGTGGCACGTTCAATTCCGACGTTCGAGGAGGAAGTTATGAAGTTCGGAAGTTTAGGGGCATTTTGGTAATTTTGGATAAAAGGGGGTCAAATGTTGACTTTTTGACCGGGAGGTCCGATGGCCGAGGTCCAAAGACCGTTACGTAGATAAGGACGATACGAATCCGTAGACAGGCGGCACGTCGAATTTGGACGTTCGACGACGAAGTTACGGTTCACGGAAGTTCCTGGTTACTATTCACGGCGACACATTTTACGAGACAAAAAAGTGCAGTTTGTCTTTAGTGGGCCCAGTTACTTTTCAGCAACCAATGGATGAGTGACACTTGTCACCCATCCACTGGCCCTTAATTCCCATACATGCATTCGCCTTCTTTGTTTCCTAAAAACCCAAAACCCGATCTCGTACAAACCACTCCACCCCAAACAATTTTCCCCCACCTATGCTAACCAAGAGAGACTGAGAGGGAGGCTGAGACTGAAACCAGTAAGGAGGGGGAAGGATGGTGGCCAGCCTGGAGGCCTGAACCGCCGCCCACGGCGGCGAGAGGAGAAGAAACCCGATCGGGTACCCGGTAAGCCCATTTTTCCTTATTTTTCGATGTGAACATTATGGTTGGTTTTAAATGATTAGGGAATGGGAACCGGCATGTTACCTGGTTATGTTATTACGGTACATGACGATTTATGGGAACTGGCATGTTACCTGATTATGGATATTATGGATCATGACGGTTCAGGGGAACCGGTCATGAATGTTTATGTTATGTATATATATGTTCATCTACCTTCTTTTACTTCTGTTATCTCCTCCGGGGAGGGTCGTTGGCCTGGGTGGACCCCGGAGTAGTCACGGAGCACCGACTGAGTGGAGTCACCCCCCAGTTGGGTTCCTTACTCTCAGGAAGGCTATGGTTACTATTGTCAGGACCCACCCCGGTTTCACCCCGAAACCCGAGGTAAATCCCGCTCCCGTCTGACTCCCCGACACAAAACTCAAGTAAAACTCACTCAAATACAGTCAAACGCAGGAGTAATTAAACAAAATATTCCGACGTTAACGTTTACAGAGCATAATACGAAAATACAGGAAACTAAAAGTCGATAAATACATGCACACGGAAGACTTTAAACTACTCCGGGACCCCTCGCGTGACTTCTATGCCTCGGTCACTGCCTCGACGTCAAGACCCCGCGCTAGCTCCACAACCTGGAGGGCAATTTAAGACAGAAGATGTGAGTGGACCATAAGAACAGAAAGGTTTCTAAAACCATTTATCAAAAAGCCGAGTTTAACCCTCCGTTTTGAAACCACATGCATAACCAACAGTTATGAACACAGTTAAAAAAAATAATCATTATAAAACATCATAAGAAACAGAAACACTATAAAATATCATAAGAAACCATAGCATGAGTATCAGAAACCGTATCAAATCCTCATTTCCCGATCGAACCTGCTGGACCTATCCGAGTCTTTAAACTCCCGAGTCTTTAAACTCAATCCAGGCCTTAATCATATCCGAGTCTTTAAACTCCCGAGTCTTTAAACTCAAGGCCTACGGGGGAAAATCAATATATCCGAGTCTTTAAACTCCCGAGTCTTTAAACTCAATCCAGGTCTTTAAACCCAATCCGGCCGGTCCCCCGTCACATATATCCGGGTCTTTAAACCCAATAACCAGATCCAGCAAATCCAATCCCAAAACTATTTTAAAACCATTTTCCAAATCCTCATCCAAACCCGAATCTGAAATCACTGGTCCGAAGCCCTTCCGGCGTTCAGAACCGTCATTCCGAACCCAAATCCGGAAAAATATCCATTTTCATACCAAAACCACATGTAATCACAACTCATATTTCATAACCCATTTATCATCATCAGAAAACCTTTATAGGTGGAGATCCCCAAATGTGTCATCAAAATCCAAAAACCAGCATTTTCTCGAAAAACGTGCAAACATCTCAACCACGTATAATCACGTAAAACCATCATAACCTATACAATAACATAGTGTCCTAAGTAAAACCATCAAAAACGTATATAAAAACAGTTATGCATGATCGAGTTTAAAGAAAGGGTCCACTCACAGTACTGAGCCCTACTCGCGTCCCGAACGTCCAGCCCGTTCCTCGGCTTCCTCGGGAAATCCCGATCCTGTCAATCACCGTCAATTTACGTCACAAATACATCTACAAAGCAACTACCCAAAAAGACTTAAAACCCGGGACCCTAAACATTCACCCTCGCGGAACTAAACTCAAACGACTTCCGATTGACCCGAAACCAACTCCATTGAACTCACCACAACTCCTAGACCAAAAGTCATGTTGATCGCTTCTCCATACGCCGCCGCACGCGCCCCCACGCGCCGCCCAAAGTGGCTGCGCGTGGCCCTCACGCGCCAGCTACAGTGTCACCCCCAACCTCTAGTGCACTGTGCTGAACCGGCCGCTGCAACTGGACCGGCGAGAGGCATTCTCTGCCGTCCGGCCACCAATTCACTCCCTCTCTTCTCCTACAGCTTTGTCCAGACACCACGCATCCATCCCTCAACTCCTCTAACCTCGACACAGTCCCGTCATCGTCGATTCAAGCTCGAACCAGACGGCCATCACACCCCTGTTTCACGATTCATCTGCTCCGGTCACCTCCCGTCACGGTGGCGACATCAGACGATTCCTAAGGCTTTACTAAACCTAGACCTAATCTCCGTTACCCTCGACTCACCCCCAAACTCGTCGACTCACCATTTGAATTTCACGGCCAAACAGAGCATCAAAGTGCTCATCATCGCCCGAGCTCCGCCGTGGACACTCCCGTCACGGCGACCATCCTAGTCGACACCTAGGACCTCCCTGAACACTATCCCGACCTCCAATCCTCTCGACTCTCAGCCCAGACCCACGACTTTCCAAATGAAAATCACGGGAAAAACAGAGCAGGAAGACTTACCCTTCGGTTGCAGCTCCGCCGTGCGCACCGCCGCCTACCACTGTGATCGTTGGACTCCTTGCAACCTCCTCAGCCTCCCCTTGCCTTGGTTTGCCTCACCTCACGGCGTAGCCACCACCTCGAACTCTCAGGCTCCCTGTTTCCCCCAAACTCCTCCGCACCTCCACCGTGCCGCCGTGCACGATCACAGCTCCAATTCACCACCACCAACTCACACTGACCTCCCTGTCTCTCCCTCACTCACCCGTACTCAACACCAGCCAAGATCCTTCCTCAATTCTCCCTCACAAGCTCACTCTGTTTCTCTGTGCTTGTCGAAGAACCACACACGCACACACGGGTTCACCCAAGTATTTAGGATCGTGAACACACAGGATCGCACCAGAAGCCTCTACACACATGCCACATGTCACCATCCACTCAATCCTGATCCCACTTGGTTAAACCCCAGCCGTCCATCTCCTTTCTCTCTGCACAAATCCCCAGAAACCAAAAGACCAAAATACCCTCCTGTTTTACTCATTTTTACGGTTTTACCAAAACTTCCTAGGCCCGTAACTCTCACCTCGTAAGTCCGATGAGTACGTGCCGCCTGTCATCGAACTCAGGACGTCGAAAGCTACCTAACCATCCTAGGTCAACCTACCAAAACTCGATTATCCAAAAAGTCAACTATGCCCCCTATTTTACCCAACTTACGGTTATGCCCTCGACCTTCCGAACATCACAACTTCCTCCACGGATGTCGGAATCAGGCGTGCCACCTTCCTATGGCTTCGTGACGTCCTAAACTACGTCCTGGTCACTGGTCAAAGTCCATCGGACCTCCCAAACTAAAAGTCAACGTTTTTGCCCGAATTAGGGGCAGAATCGTCATTCTACACTTACGGACCTATCGGGACCACCTAACTGCCGATTAACCTCACTAATCACACCTTAACCATTCTACTTATCCCGGCTCTCGGGACGGGTTGTTACAACTATTACCTCGAGTAGGGTAAGTGGTCTGCGGACATTGACCTTGACTTTGAGATGACTCGGATTGAGACCCGGGTAGCACGCGCGTAGCTTTGGATACCGTGACAGGATTGGTTGTGTGACTTATATGTATATATGATATATGATATGTGGTGTGCACAGGTGTGCACAGGATTTGAGTAGTGGCTCGTGTACTTGGTTTCTTTATGGTTTGGGGCCGAGTCCCGTATGGATTTGGTGTAACAACCCGTCCCGAGAGTAGAGTAATTAAGGTGTGATTGGTGAGGTTAACCAGTGGTTAGGTGGTTCCGACAGGTCCGGGCGCCTAGCATGACGATTTTGCCCCTGGGTTGGGAAAAATAGTTGACTTTTAGTTTGGGTGGTCAAATGGGGGTTGACCAGTGACCAGGACGTAGTTTAGGACGTCACGAATCCATAGGCAGGTGTCACGCCTGATTCCGACATCCGAGGAGGAAGTTGTGATGTTCGGAAGGTCGAGGGCATAACCGTAAGTTGGGTAAAATAGGGGGCATAGTTTACTTTTTGGATAATCGAGTTTTGGTAGGTTGACCTAGGATGGTTAGGTAGCTTTCGACGTCCTGAGTTCGATGACAGGCGGCACGTACTCATCGGACTTACAAGGTGAGAGTTACGGGTCTAGGAAGTTTTGGTAAAACCGTAAAAATGAGTAAAACAGGAGGGTACTTTGGTCTTTTTGGTTTCTGGGGATTTGTACAGAGAGAAAGGAAATGGACGGCTGAGGTTGGGCCATGTGGGAGTGGGTGGATTGGATGGTGACACATGGCAGGGGGCTAGAGGATTCTGGGAGAATCCTGTGTGGTCTCAGCCCAAATAATTGGGGTGCACTCGTGCTTACCCGTGGCTGTTCTTCGACAAACACAGAGAAACAGAGTGAGTTTGAGAGGAGGAATTGGGGAGTGATCGTGGCTGGTGATGAGTTCTGGTGAGTGAGGGAGGAACAAGAGACTGAAGGGAGGCTGGTGGTCGTGAATTGGTGATGCAATCGTGCACGGCGGCACGGCGGAGGTGCGGAGAAGGTTTGGGGGAAACAGGGAGCCTGAGAGTTCGAGGTGGTGGCTACGCCGTGAGGTGAGGCAAATCAAGGCGAGGGGAGGCTGAGGAGGGTGCAAGGAGTCCAACGAGCACCGTGGTAGGCAGCGGTGCGCACGGCGGAGCTGCAATCGAAAGGTAAGCTTCCTTGCTCTGTTTTCCCGTGAAAGTTCATTTGGAAAGTCGTGAGGTTTGGCTGAGAGTCGAGAGGATAGGAGGTCGGGGTGATGTTCAGGGAGGTCCTAGGAGTGGTTTGTGATGGTCGCCGTGACGGGGGCGTACACGGCGGAGCTCAGGCGAAGAGGAGTCTCTGTTACCCTGTTTCGGCCGTGAACTTCGAACCCAAAGTCGTGGACTTCTGGGGTGAGTCGAGGGTAACGGAGATTGGTTCTAGGTTCAGTAAAGCCTTAGGGATCGTCTGGTGTCGCCACCGTGACGGGAGGTGACCGGAGTAGAGGAATCGTGAAACAGGGGTTTGATGGTCGTCTGGTTCGAGCTTAAATAGACGATGACGGGACTGTGTCGAGGTTAGAGGAGTTATGGAATGGATTCGTGGTGTTTGGACGAAGCTGCAGGAGAAGAAAGGGGATGAAATGGTGGCCGGACGACGGAGATTGAGTCTCGCCGGTCCAAGTTGCAGAGCCAGTTCAGCACAGTGCGTGGAGGTTGTTGACGGTGCACTGTAGCTGGCGCGTGAGGGCCACGCGCAGCCACTTTGGGCGGCGCGTGGGGGCACGTACGGAGGCGGATGGGAAAGTGGTCAACATGGTTTTTGGTCCAGGAGTTCTGGTGAATTCAATGGAGTTGGTTTCGAGTCAATCGGACGTCGTTTGAGGTTAGTTCCGCGAGGGTGGAGGTTTAGGGTCCCGGGTTCTTACGTTTAGGATTCGGAGATTTTTGAGGGAATTTAGGTGAGTGTTTGTAGACGTATTAGTGACGTATTTTGACGGTGTTTGACAGGATCGGGATTTCCCGAGGAAGCCGAGGAACGGGATGGACGTTCGGGACGCGAGTAGGGCTCAGTACTGTGAGTAGACCCTTTCTCTAAACTCGAGCATGCATAACTGTTTTCTATAATTGTTTTATGATTTTGACTATAACTCTATTTTTATTAAATATGTTTTGGTTGGTTTTACATTGTTGCACGTTTTTCGAGAAAATACGGTATTTGGCACGTTTTACGAGAAACATCGATTTCTGAGGAAAATGCCATGGTTTTGGGATTTTTAAAGGATAAATAGTTTGATTGTTTACAAAGGGATTTTGCAACATGAATTGGGAATTAAATGAATTGGGTTTTAAAGCAGGAAAGTGGATTCCGGATTTGGGTTCGGAATGACGGTTCTGGATGCCGGAAGGGTATCGGACCAGTGATTTCGAATTCGGGTTTGGATGTGGATTGGTAAATGGTTTTCAAATGGTTTTGGGATTGGATTTGCTGGATCTGGATATTGGGTTTAAAGACCCGGATATATGTGACGGGGGACCGGCCGGATTGGGTTTAAAGACCCGGATTGAGTTTAAAGACTCGGGAGTTTAAAGACTCGGATATATATATTGATATTTCCCCCGTAGGCCTTGAGTTTAAAGACTCGGATATGATTAAGGTCTGGATTGAGTTTAAAGACTCGGGAGTTTAAAGACTCGGATAGGTCCAGCAGGTTTGATCGGGAAAATGCTGATGTGATGTTACGATTTCTGATATGGTTTTATGATTCACATGCTGTGATTTTTCTAACTGTTTTATAGTGTTTCTGTTTTTATGATGCGGTTTATGGTAAATTGATTTATAACGGTGTTCATAAATATTGGTTGTGCATGTGGTTTTCAAAACGGAGGGTTAAACTCGGTTTTCGTGTAAAATGGTTTTGAACTCTCATACTGTTTGGTCCACTCACACCTTCTGTTTTAAATTGCCCTCCAGGTTGTGGAGCTAGAGCGGGGTCTTGACGTCGAGGCAGTGTCCGAGGCATAGAAGCAACGTGAGGGATCCCGAAATAGCTTACAATCTTCCGTGTGCGTGTACTTTATCGGGTTTTAATTCTTTGTATTTTGTACTGGGTTCTGTAAACGATAACGTCGGAATATTTTGTTTAATTACTCCTGCGTCTGACTGGATTTGAGTGAGTTGTACTTGGGTGTTGCGTCGGAAGTCGGACGGGAGCGGGATGTACCTTTGGTTTCGGGGTGGAACCGGGGTGGGTCCTGACATTTGGGCAGTGGCCCGTATGGTCGTTTTCATTGTGGTCCTTTTGACCTTGGTTTATATCTGCTTTGGGCTTAGTCCCACATATGGTTTGTTTTGGATAAATGGTTTTCGAATGCATGCATGCTTTTTAGTGGAGGGTACAAATGTTTTCTTATTAAAATGTTTTTATAAACCCTTGTTTTGTCCACTCACAGCTTTTAATGTTTTGACTGCCCTTCAGGTTGACATCGGATGTGGACTGTAGCAGAGACCGAGATATCACATGCCTCCTCCGGATCCTGGCCTACTCTGATAGCCCAGGAGGGCAAAGGTCGGAAATATCCCTTGTCTGACACTTCGTGTCAGACGGGAGCAGAGTCATCCCGCACTAATCCTGGGGGGATTGGGATGGGTCCTGTCACAGGGACTGTTAGGTAGGTCTCGATGTCCTGAGTCCGTTGACAGGCGGCACGCTGGAATCGGACGTCGTATGGCTGAGTTACGGGTTTGGAAAGTGAAGGGCATTTTGGTAATTTCTGAACTAGGGGCATTTTGGTCATTTTACCCCTGGTCACTGTAGCAACATCGGGGGAACATGGGCTGCACCACCATGTGCGGTGGTTCTGAGTGCCAATTGTTTATTCTAGTCGTATGCTGGAAAGTAGAGATTGTTTAAAGCCTTATAGGCATCAGCACATGGCTGGATTCATCCAGCAAAGCCACCATTTTTAATTTGAAGATTCGAAGCTTTTCGGGCAACAAATCTCAGTGGACATATTGGACTTCCACGAGCTTCTGGGACGGCTCAATTGGTTTAAACAGAATAAAATTTGAGTGAGCTTCACTCTGCTGTTGAAGGAGCTGAAAATTGGAGGGAAAAACCAGAGATTGAGTTTCGGGAAAATTGGAGGGAATTTCGGATTTCAATTTATACGGTCTGTTGGACCAATCTAAACACTGAGTGAGCTTTCTGGGAGTGTTTAGAACACTTCCATACCGAAATCGAGGGCAACCAGCCACGGTGGAACTGGGACGGAGGCTGCCGTTTTCAGAGGAATTTCAGAGGTTTGGACGGCTACTTCCAGGTAACGTTTTGTTCAATTGATCATTA
Source organism: Prinsepia uniflora (assembly GCA_032719365.1). Lineage (NCBI taxonomy): Eukaryota > Viridiplantae > Streptophyta > Magnoliopsida > Rosales > Rosaceae > Prinsepia > Prinsepia uniflora. The sequence continues at coordinate 30,841,734 of CM064867.1, read as the reverse complement.
CTTATAGTTCATATTAGCCCTAGGATGCACCCTGTTAAGTTAATTGGACAATGGTTGGGAAACCAGCAAGTTATGGTGATTGACCCGTTTGGTTGATCACGGGTCGAATGGTCGATTGGGGACTTGTCGAGGCAAATTATTGACTCAGAACCTAAATTAGATGTTTATGGAAGATAATAGAATCAAAAACGAAGGAATTTGATTAAGAATTGGTGGGTAATTAACTGGGTCAAGCCGCGGGTGGCATGCCCGTATTACAGACAAACGGGTGAAGGTGGTGACACTGTAGCTACAGTCTCAGGCGCGTGACTTTCACGCACAGCCACTTTGGGGGCCGCGTGAGGGCGCGTTGGGCCTTATCTCCGATCACGATCAACATGACTTTTATTCCTCTCATCATTCTGGACATTTTTGGTGAATTAACCATGTTGATCTGAGATAGTTTGATGGGTCAGTTTAGGGCCGGTTGTCTCGGGAAACATGTTGATCTGTTTCAGACTTTTTGGATAAATGTTTAAGACTTGTAGAGACCCTTACGTGTGATTTGGACTGACAGGAATTGTACGATAATCCCGGTACAGGTCCATACGCGCAGATTCGCAGCTGGATCGTACTGTGAGTGGGCCCGATTTCATTAAACCCTTGCATGCTTAAATGTTTTCTGATTTACTTATATATTCACATGCTGGAATCAAGAAACGGTTTTGCTGATATTGAAATTATGGTTATGGCACGTTTCACGGTTTTTGAGTTTGAGACCCGTCTGATGAAACTTAAAGATTGCTTTTGGAATTTATCTATGTATATTGTTTTGCATGTGGATATCAATAAAATGTATTTGGTACTGCACTGTATAGATCCATTCTTGTGATACTGTCTCCTTCGGATGTGGTACCCCGGAGCGGTCACGGCGCATTGCCTGCGAGGGGTCATTCTACGGAGGAACCGGACTGTAAAATGACTCAGGAGCAGGATTGCTATAATTTGACGTTAGGGACGTCGAGCGTCTAGGACGCTAGGCATTTGAGATGCCGTACCCGGATAGGGTTCGGGGATTGGATTCGGGATTGAGACCCCGAGTGGCACGCGTAGCCTTGAGACTGTTACCTTATTGGATGCCAGGGACGTCAGACATCTGGGATGTCAGGATCGGAGTGTATAGTTCAGTAGCTAAAATTATGTTTATGGTTTTATTACATGCCTTATGGTTCATATTATATGATTTATGGTTTTAAATTCTGATGCATGCATGTTTGGAAAACAGAGAGGTAAATTATATGTTTTACTTATTAAACGGTTTTATAAACTTGAGTTTCGGCCCACTCACCCTTAATGTTATGGATCATGACGGTTCAGGGGAACTGGGTATGAATGTTTATATTATGTATATATATGTTCATATACCTTCCTTTACTTCTATTACTCCTCTGGGGAGGGTCGTTGGCCTGGGTGGACCTCGGAGTAGTCACGGAGCACCGACTGAGTGGAGTCACCCCCCAGTTGGGTTCCTTACTCTCAGGAAGGCTATGGTTACTATTACCTCGAGTAGGATCAGTGGTCTGCGGACATTGACCTTGACTTTGAGAAGACTCGGATTGAGACCCGGGTAGCACGCGCGTAGTTTTGAGTAGGATCAGTGGTCTGCGGACATTGACCTTGACTTTGAGAAGACTCGGATTGAGACCCGGGTAGCACGCGCGTAGTTTTGGATACCGTGACAGGATTGGTTGTGTGACTTATATGTATATATGATATATATATGATATGTGATATGTGATATGTGGTGTGCACAGGATTTGAGCAGTGGCTCATGTATTTGGTTTCAGTCTGGTTATGGCTTTCGGTTGAGTCCCTTATTGGTTTCTCTTATGGATTTGGACAGTGGCTCGTATGGCCGTTTTCATTATGGTTCTTTCAATTTTGGTTTTGGGATTAGTTCCCACATATGGTTTCTTTCAGATAAATGTTTTTCGAATGCATGCATGCTTTTTAGTGAAGGGTACAAATGTCTTCTCGTTAAAATGTTTTTATAAACTCTTGTTTTGTCCACTCACAGCTTTTAATGTTTTGACTGCCTTTCAGGTTGACATTGGATGTGGACTGTAGCAGAGACCGAGATATCACATACCTCTTCCGGTTCCTGGCGTACTTCTATAGCCCGGGAGGGCAAAGGACAGAAATATCCCTTGTCTGACACTTCGTGTCAGATGGGAGCAGGGTCATCCCGCACTAATCCCGGGGGAATTGGGATGGGTCCTGTCACGAACCATGAAGGAAAAATAAAGAAAATACTAAAACCATCCAACTCATTAATACTTAGAACTTTTGAAGGGATATTCAATACTAATCTTCGTTTTTTGGTTCGATTGATATGGTAACGAGTGAATATTACAAACTCGACTGTTCAGTTTGTGATATGGTGTGTTTAGACCTCGCATGTAGAAAATGGTGACGTTTGGAGGTCTTAAAGGCCTTGGATCAACATACGACGATTTGTTACTGTTGATTCGTTTCGCACTGTAACCTAATCTCGGGGCGTCGAAATTCTGTAAAATTTTAGGGATATGATCTATGAGTGATTCTCATTAATGTGGACGGTTGGATTACTCGAACCATGAATGAAAAATAAAGAAAATACTAAAACCAGATGTGATTAATAAGTGTTTAACATTTACCCTTGCTCGGCGAATCACCTTGATGCGTCGGGCAACATGAACCTGTTCATGCGGATGTGTGCCAGGCCAGCCCTTCATATGTATGTTATATGTATAATTATGTAATTATATTATAATTCAATTTTAATATAATAAGATATATTCCATATATCTTATTATAATTTATATAAATTCCATAATTATGTGATTTATAATTAACATATAATGCACATGAAGATATATTAGTCTAAATATGAACCTATATAATTAATAAATATGTAATATTTAACAACAAAAACCAAACAAACAATAAATTATAAAATAGGGCTTGCACGGCGAATCCCCTTTATGCGCCGGGCAACATGAACCTGGCCTGGCGGATGTGCGCCGATCAAGCCCTTCATATTTATGTTATATGTATAATTCTGTAATTATATTATAATTCAATTTTAATATAATAAGATATATTACATATATCGTATTATAATTTATATACATTCCATAATTATGATTTTGTACGTGTTTAGCAATAATATCCTCAATTAATACACCTTGTAACTTACTAAGTAAGAATGAAGCCGACGCACACACTATAGATTAAAAATAACATCTAAAAATTGAGGATATTATAGCTAAACACGATTCATCAATAGTGTGTGTGTAGATGACATTATATGTTAAAATGGAGGATATCCATACATTATATGTATTATTTCTAGTACAACGAAATAAGTCTTCTACGTTGCTAAACACGTTCACGATTAATCTAAAAATAACATCTATTGAATGGTTTTATAGACAACGATTAATCAATGTCGGTTTCACTATCCCTCTTCCAATCACCCATATCATCTGAGCTATGCATACTATCCCTCTTCCAATCCCTCTTCCAAATAGCGGGACGAGGTCGTCGGTTCGTACTCCTTCCTCGTTTACTATGGGTGCTGAGGAATCCTCCTAGTAAAAAAAATCATCATTTTTCGTATCTCTACCATCTTCATGGTGCCGGTCTTCCATGTCCCAAATGTTTCTATGCTTCACTGTCTCAACTACTTTCCAACCAGCACCAGTGTAAGACCCGTGTCCTGAAGGGAACGGTGAACAATCCCACATTCCTGCAAGGGGGGAATGGTCTGGGAGGGGAATGGTGGTGTGTCTTAAAGGCGTAGGCACACACCTATCTAACGCGAGGCCTTTTGGGAGCTCAGTGGCTTTGGGGGGGATTGGAAACCCAAAGTTAAGCGAGTTGAGGCTGGTGCAATTCCATGATGGGTGACCCCCTAGGAATTTGCATCGCGAGCTCCCGAAAACAAAACCGTGAAGACAAGAAGGCCCAAAGTGGACAATATCGTGCTAGACAAATCGGGCCCTTACCAAGGAGGGTTGGGTCCTGACAGAATGGTATCAGAGCCAGACTCCGACCGGGAAGTGTACCAGCGAGGACGCTGGGCCCTAAGGGGGGTGGATTGTAAGACCCGTGTCTTGAAGGGAACAGTGAACAATCCCACATTCCTACGAGGGGGGAATGGTCTGGGTGGGGAATGGTGGTGTGCCTTAAAGGTGTAGGCACACACCTATCTAGCGCGAGGCCTTCTGGGAGCTCATTGGCTTTGGATTCCGAGGGAACTCCAAAGTTAAGCGTGTAAGACCCGTGTCCTGGAGGGAACGGTGAACAATCCCACATTCCTGCGAGGGGGGAATGGTCTGGGAAAGGAATGGTGGTGTGCCTTAAAGGTGTAGGCACACACCTATCTAGCATGAGGCTTTTTGGGAGCTCAGTAGCTTTGGGGGGGATTGGAACCCCAAAGTTAAGCGAGTTGAGGCTGGTGCAATTCCAGATGGGTGACCCCCTGGGAAGTTGCACCTTGAGCTCCCGAAAACAAAACCGTGAGGGCAAGGGCAAGGAGGCCCAAAACGGACAATATCGTACTAGATGAATCGGGACCTGACAAAAGAGGGTCGGGTCCTGACAAAGCGAGTAGAGACTCGTACAATCCCATGATGGGTGACCCACTGGGAAGTTGCACAGTGAGCTCCCAGGAACAAAACCCTACGGGCTGGGCTAGTTCTGCAGTGAGTTTAGAGGGGAAAATATCGTGTTAGATAGAGTGGGTCGCTGCGCAACTCTGATCTAAACGAGGCCTTTTGGGAGCTCAGTAGCTTTGGGGGGGGATTGGAACCCCAAAGTTAAACAAGTTGAGGCTGGTCCAATTCCATGATGGGTGACCCCCTAGGAAGTTGCACCGTGAGCTTCCGAAAACAAAACCGTGAGGGCAAGGGCAAGGAGGCCTAAAGGGGACAATATCATGCTAGATTATTCGGGTCCTGACCGAGGAGGGTTGGGTCCTAACAACCAGCCTTTGGATCATCAACGTAGAAGACTTGTTTCGATGTACTAGCGATGATGTATGGATCACTCTCAAACCACCAGATGTTTGTGTTGACAGAGGTAGATAAATGATCTTTGTTGATCCTGCTCGGGATACTTGGGTCCGTATCGAACCAATAACACTTAAACAAGACTACAATCTTGCAGTCCACATAAAATACCCTCACCACACTTAATAATTTATCGTAAAACCCCGTATCAGCATTTACTCCATCCTCCGACACGAATACCCCACTAATTTGAGTAACAACTTGTCATCACGCTCAGCGCACACGAACTTAACTCCGTTGATGTAACAACCAGCGTATGTTTCTCCTCGAAATGGTCCAATTGCAAGTTGCATCAATTCTTTTCAGAACTTGGGCGAGTTTTCAGCTTTCAACTGTAACATCTGAAAGGAAAACACATAATGTTACACTGTTTCACTGTCGAAAATAATTTGATACAATATTTGACTTACATGTTTGGAAAACCAAAGTGGAAACAATTGTTTGTCCTTTTCCTTCCAATTAGAAGGATATTGGGCCTTCATCAATGCCTTGTGCTCTTCATAGAAAGGCTAGACTTCGTCACAATTGTTCAATATGAACCAAACCAATGGGCCACTTCTATTTCACTATCAGTAAAAGGCTCTAAGATTGGACGATTGCCGAATTATTTTGCGGGTTGGGCAAATACAGATAAGGACTCTAGATGTTAACCACCATCGTCATTTCAAAAGGCCGTGTTGAAAGAAGTTTCAACATTTCAAAGGTACATTGCACAAAATGTAAGTGACTCTTTTGCAATGTATGCCTCCGCTATAGATGTGATGTGACCACCCGTCCCAAATTAACGGGATTAGTTAAGGATTAATTAAGGACTAGCGAGGCTAATCAGAGATTAGTCGAGGATTAGCGGACATTCGGGCGAAATGACAATTTTGCCCCTAGAATGGGTGAATCGTTGACTTTTCCTTCAGGCATCCAAATGGACTTTGTCCAATGACTGTGACGTAGTTCGTGACGTCACGAGTTCATAGACACGTGGAACACTCGATTCCGACATTCGAGGAGGAAGTTATGACGTTCGGAAGTTCAAGGGAATTTTGGTAATTTGGGCAAAAAGTTTACTTTTGACCCGGAAGGTCCAATGGCCGAGGGCGAAAGACCGTTACGTAGATCGGGCCGATACAAATTCGTAGACAGGCAGCACGTCGAATTCGGACGTTCGACGGAGAAGTTACAGTTCACGGAAGTTCCTAGGTACTACTCATGACGACACGTTTACGAGGATCTTTTTGGACTGTAGTGGGCCCAGTTACTTTTCAGTGGGCCAATGGATGAGTGACACTTGTCACTCATCCACTGGCCACTCATTTTTCCTTCATGCATATAATCCTTTCATCGATCATTCTTCTTCCTTTCACCCAACCACAACCCGATCTCAGTTTGAGCCCAAAACCCATCCAACCCTTCCCATTTCGGCCATGACTGAGGATAGAGTGATGTGAGGATGCTGTGGAGGATGGTGCCCGGCCAGGAACCTCCGCCGTGCACGGTGGTGAAGGCCACAAAGAACCAATGTTCACGGTTAGGCCCAATTTCTTCTATTTTTTTATTTGAACATTATGGTTGCTATTAGATGATTAGAATGAGCTTAGGGGGTTATTAGGAAGCTATTAAGATGTTTTTGGGTGGTGGTTAGTGGATGAGAAGTGGTGGGGAGGAGCTGGGAAAACTGAACCGTGAGGTTCAAAAATAAAACCTCGGGTTCTAGGAAGAAAACGGACTGAAAACAGGGAGGGAAAACGCCTGAACAGGCCACGCCGGTTCGACTGGACCAGCTGCATAGGTTGGACCGGTCTGACTGCTGGAGAAGATGAACAGTGCACATCCCACTCTTGGCGCACGTGAGGGCGCGTGGGCCATATATTGGGGAAGTGTTCAACACGTGAAATCATCTATTCGATGTAACAAACATTTTGGGACTGGTTTCGTGTCGATCGGACACCGTCTCGATATGTTTTGGGGCATCGGAATGTTTAGGATTGGTTTAAAAATAGTTAAACGTTCTGTAAACTTACGGGGCTTTGGTAGGAGGTTAATAAGGTAGTTAGTAACTCTCTAAATTAATTAGACAGGTTTGGGAATCCCGGAGGCGACGTTTGACCCAGAAAACGGTTATGGCACGCGTATCAAGGCGCGGCTTCTGACAGTTTGTGAGTGGACCCTTCCTTCGAAATTGATGCATGCATAAATGTTTATAAATGCTTTTAATACATATTTTATGTTGGCATGAGTGCAATTGTTGTGGTAGCTTAGGATCGACATAATTGCACGTATTTCGAGGTTTTCGGCTTTATGTTGTACCTTTGCATACCATGTTTTCAACGAGGGTTTAATGACTGGATTTTGGATTTAGAAATATGAAATCGGGCATGAGACCCATTTGATTTACAAACTATCGGACTTGGAGTCCATTTGAATTGACTAGGAATCAGACCTAGGGTCCATTTAAGTTATACGATCGGACCGAGGGTCCCGTTGGTTTACGAGTTCGGGCTTGAGGCCCATTTGGTTGTAATATCGGGCTGGAGGCCCCTTTGACTGTAGTATCAGGCTTGAGGCCATATTGGTTATGAAATCGGGCTTGAGGCCCAGTTGCTTTATGGGTTCGGGCTTAGGGCCCAGTTAGTCGTGGTATCGGGCATGATGCCCAGTTGATTGTAACATCGGGCTTGAGTCCCAGTTCGGTTTACGAAATGAGAATTCGGGCATGAGACCCTGTTGAACTGAGGATTGAGGCCGAGGCCTGTGAAAGTGATTTGAATCAGATTCGAGGAATCTTGTTGAAATGAATCGGGTATGTGACCGAGTTGAGAAATGTATTTGAGAAAGAAAGAAAGTATTTGAAAAGATATGAACCCTCCATATTGATTATATGGTCTCCTCCAGCGTCGACCTGGAGAGTCACGATCCGCAGACCAGAATGGGTACCCCCATAGGGATCCCGTTCCAGGAGTGGTGGTTACTTATATTGTTGTGGTCCCGGACCAGATTCCAGAGAGATATGTGGACTAGATCCAGAGAGATAGCTCAGACTAGATCCAGAGATTGAGCCTCCCAGATGGAGATTCCTGGGAGAAGACTTGGAGTGAGACCCCGAGTAGTGTGCACACTAGTATAGAGATTGATATCATCACTATATCGGGGATGTGTTCCCTAGGGGATATGTGCCCCAAGTTGGCATCTTCTCTAGAAGTGCCTTGGATGGTTTATACGTACGAGTACATATGAGGTTTTACAGAAAGTGATTTGGGGACGGAGACCCCGTGTTCCGTGCTAGATGATTTAGAAAGTGATTTGGGGCAGAGACAACGTATTCGATGTTTTGCGAATGGTTTTGGGCTGAGATGTCAGGACCCACCCCGATTATCACCTCGATAACCGAGGTGAACCCTGCTCCCGTCTGACAACCCAACACAAAAGACCGAAATAACCTCACGAAAACCACAAATTACACTGTCAGACGAAGGAGAGTTTAAAACACAACAAGTCAACCGTTATACAGAGCACAGTACCAAACAAGTAAAACAAAACCACACACAGAGTACACGCACAACGGAATACTGAAAACACTCCGGGAAAACTCTCGAGTACTCTATGCCTCCGACGCTGCCTCAACGTCAACCCCCGCGCTAGCTCCACGACATGGAGGGCAATTAAAAACTAGAAAGTGTGAGTGGACAAGAAAGAATAAAAGTTTCAAAAACCATTTCATAAACAAACCAGGGTTTGGCTCTCCGTTTTGAAAACATGCATGCATAACCCAATTTCTGAAAACATTTATAAATCACATTAAGTTCATCATGGAAACCGCAACAACATAAACACAGTATGGTAAACGTTATAAAACATTAACAATAAAACAGAAGATACCAAAATAATCATCCGATCAAACCTGCTGGACCTATCCGAGTCTTTAAACTCCCGAGTCTTTAAACTCAATCCAGGCCTCAATGTAATCTGAGTCTTTAAACACCCGAGTCTTTAAACTCAACAGGCCTATGGGGGAAATATCAATATATCCGAGTCTTTAAACTCCCGAGTCTTTAAACTCAATCAGGGTCTGTAAACCCAGTCCGGGCCCGTCCCCCGTCAAACATAATCCGGGTCTTTAAACCCAATAAACAGATCCAGCAAATCCAATCCAAAACCATTTGAAAACCATTTCTAAATCCATATCCAAACTCGAATCTGAAACCACTGGTCTGACGCCATTCCGGCATCCAGAATTGTCATTCCGAACCCAAATCCGGAAATCCACTTTTCAACTTTAAAACCAAATTCCGCTTTCCGAAATTCGATTTCAAAATCGAAAACCCTTGATCATCGAAATCATGTTCCAAAATCCCTTTATAATCATTTAAAACCATTTATCGTTTGAAATCCCAAAACCATGGCATCATAATCAGAAATCAAGCCTTTCTCGTAAAACATGCCAAATACGTAATTTCTCAAAAAATGTGCAATTAAGTAAAATAGTTATAGCGTATTCAAATAACCATGAAGTCACATATAAAACTATAAATCAAGTAATTAAAAGCAGTTATGCATGCTCAGTTTAAGGAAGAAGTCCACTCACAGTTACCGGGCACGTCACTCGCGTCCCGAACGTCCTGTACGTTCCTCGTCCGCCTCGGGGATTCCCGATCTAGTCACAAGTCAGTAACACGTCCACCAAGGTTCTCCTAATTCCCCACGAAATTCTCCGGGTTCTAAACGTAACGAACCGAGACCCTAAACCTTCGATCCCGCAAAACTAACTCGAAACAACGTCTGATCGTTCCGAAACCTATCCCAACGGATTCGTTACATCGATTAGACCAAAAACCTAGTTAACCACTAGCCCGGAAACCACCGCACGAGCCCCCACGCGCCGCCCAAAGTGGCTGCGTGTGGGCCTCACGCGCTTGCACATAGAACACTGTTCATCGTCCTCTTCGATGGGTCGACCGGTCTGAACCGGCGTTCTCGGTTCTCCGCCTTCTTGCAACTGTTTCCCTTCCTTCCAAGCCCAAAAGCTTCATCCCGTCCTAAGCAATCTGTTCCCCTCAACCAAACACAACAACATGGCATCTAACCCGTCGTCCCTAGCTCGAACCCGTGACCAACAAAAACCCCTGTTCTTCAATCCGACCACCCGTGCCACCCCCTTCACGGCTTCGACACCAAAAGGTTCCTAATGACCTAAGGAGTCGATTAGAACCTACCAGACACCTCGACTCAGCCCCTAACTTCACGACTTCTAGTTTGAACTAAAATAGAAAAACAGAGCAATCAGAGGGAATCCAGAAATTACCTGTTCTCTGACCACCACCGTGAGCTCTGCCGTGCCTACGCGACTCCCCAAGTCCTCCTCCGTCCTCTGAATACCACTAGCCACCACAAGTGATCAAGCACGACAGCACCACCACCAACTCCCTCTCTGTTCTTCTGAGAACTCACCCCTTACACACCAAGTTTTCCTCACGCGAGCTGCCCTCACAACTCACTCACCAACTCTCACTTAGTTTCTAGTCACTCACTCAATCACCAGGACACATAAACACACACGGCCAACGATCAATTTTCTCTCAATCCCAATCTCTGTTTCTCCCTCTTTGAACACACTAACACACACGGCTCACCCATTTTTAATTTCACCGTGCACAACACTAGAACCCACTAGACATAGGGCACATGTCACAATCCCATGGTTCCAATTCAAAATATCCAATTGCACCTGTACACTTGGCCTTATCCTATTTGCACAATTCCCAAAGCACCAAAAGACCAAAATGCCCATGTGAGCTAAAATTACCATTTTGCCCTTTGCCGTTCTAGACCTGTATCTCGCCTGTCCAATGTCTGATTAAAGCATGCCGCCTATCGTTGAACTCAGGACGAAAAGATCTACCTAACTATGCTCGGTCTACGCGTAAAAGCCCGATCATGCTAAAAGTCAACTTTTCCCCCTTCGTTACCCAAATTACGAAAGTGCCCTCAACCTTCCGAACATCACAACTTCCTCCTCAGATGTCGGAATCGGGAGTGCCACCTGTTTACGGACTCGTGACGTTCCGAACTACGTCACGGTCATCGGTCAATGTCCAATTGACCGCCGAAACTGAAAGTTAACATTTTACCCAAACTAGGGGCAAAATCGTCATTCTACGCCCAAAGTCCCATAGTAACCAACTAACCACTGATTAGCCTCACTAATCACTTCCTTAATCCTAGCTTCCGAGACGGGTGGTTACATGTGACCCACGTGACGTGATGTGGGCTGAGTCCCTAGTGATTTGACTTAAGGGTTTTTGTGATTTCGGGTCGGGGACCCAAATGGATTTATGGGTCATGACGGTTTATGGGCCCGGGCATGAACCCTTGAATGATTTTGAGATTATGTGTAACGACCCGTCCCGAATATCGGGACTTAATAATATTTAATTGTGATTTACTAATCTGGGATTAGTTGAGCGTTTCGGACGAATTGTGCAAAATGACCGTTTTGCCCCTGGGCGTGGGCAAAACGTTGACTTTTAATTCGGATGGTCAAATGGACTTTGACCGATGACCGTGACGTAGTTCGGGACGTCACGAGTTCATAGACAGGTGGCACGTTCGATTCCGACGTTCGTGGTGAAAGTTATGATGTACGGAAGTCCAGGGGCATTTTCGTAATTTGGACGAAATGGGGGCAAATGTTGCCTTTTTGACCGGATGCCCGATGGCCGAGGACCGAGGACCGTTACGGAGGTTTCGTCGATACGAATTCAATGACAGGCGGCACGCATCAATCGGAGTCCGTATGACCGAGTTACGGGTCAGGATGCGTGAGGGGCATTTTGGGTAATTTTCTGCACAAGGGCAGAATGGTAATTTCACGGGTGTTTGAACAGTTACTGTAGCACCGTGGAGGGAACGTGGCCAGCGCACGGGTGGTGCGTTTATGGAGCAAATTGCTGGCCTAAACTATTGTTTATGGGATTGTTGGATTGTTTATTGACGTTGGTGCGATGCAAGGCTGTGTGGACGGTGAGTTGGCCATTAAACCTTGGCTGGTGGACATGAAAATGGAAGAAAACAGGGGATGTTCCCCACACACGATCAACCACCTACACGGTCGTTTGAGGGAATTGATGACTTGAAACAGAAGAGGAATGGGAGAGTGATTCTCTGAGATTGAGAGGTGGAAAAATGGAGTGAAAATGGTAGAGGAAGGTTCAAAAACCCGAAACTGGGTTCTGGGGAATTCAAATTCGAATTTCCAGTTTCAGGCCAGCCCAAGCCTAATTGATGAGTGGTTGAGCTTCCTGGAACTTCAACGAGTCGAACCAGATCAAATGGGGCAAGCTTGGGAGCTCCTAGGGCCGTGAACGGACATGGTCGACGGCCGGAAAACTCGAGCTTGAGTTGTGACGATTGAGGTATTGTCGAGTTAAATTAATTATGCTAATTAGTTCGTAGTAGTCCTTATTAACTTCCTGTGAAGTTAATTTGATTATGGTTAAGGATTGGAGGAGCTCTGGTGATCGACCCGTTATGGGTGATCACGGGTTGTCGATGAGATTGATCGATGGTTGATGCTAATCATGGACACAGAACTGAAATTGGTGGATTGATGATTGTTTTAGGATCAAGAACGGATGGAATTGATATCGAATTGAGGGTGTTTGAAACGGATCCTATCGCGGGTAATCAGACCCGTTTACCAGTCATTCGGGTGAAGAAGGAGCACTGTAGCAGGCGCGTGGCTTTCACGCGCAGCCACTCACGGCGGCGCGTGACGGCGCGTGGGCACGAATCTCGAGGTGAGGTCAACATGACTTTTATCCTATACATTGTAACGAACATTTTGGGATTGGTTTCGTGTCGATCGGACACCGTCTCGATATTGTTCGGGATGTCCGAAGGTTTTAAATCCAATTTAAAAATACTTAAAAATTCGGGAAAATTACGGGACTTGAATAGGATGTTAATGATGAGGTTAGTGATCCTCTAAATTGATTTGAACAGGATTGGGAGTCCCGGTGATAGTGAGGTGGCCCGGGAGGGCCTATGGCACGCGTATCGAGGCGCTCGGTTAAACGGTCTGTGAGTGGACATTGGTTTTATAAATTCGATGCATGCATAACTGTTTCATGATTGTTATAATTGGGATTATATGATTTATTTTGGATATCAGTGAATTTATATGTTTTCACGCTTTTCGAGGCGATTTACGTGTTTGCACGTGAATCGAGGTTTTTCTGGATTTGCACTGATTTCCATAAATATGGATGGATATGATTTCATGAAACGGTTACGGATTTGATAAAGTGAAATCGGGCCAGGGGCCCAGTTAATTTGTTGAATCGGGCCAGGGGCCCAATTGAATTATGAAATCGGGCCAGGGGCCCAGTTAACTTATGAATCGGGCCAAGGGCTCAGTTGACTTATGTATGTGATTTCGGGTCGGGGACCCTAAAATGGAATTGAATAAACTATTTCAGATTTGATTCAACTATTTGGACTTATGACGGTTTTATGGAAATTCGGGGCAGGGCCCTTGTGATATTTTGGAAATGAATAATAAAATGTGTTCCATAAAACCATCTCGATATGAGGATATTTATATCCTGGTCTCCTCCAAGTGTCGGGGACACTGGAGAAGTCACGGTGCATTGCCTGCGAGGGCTCATTGTACGGAGCTACCGGACCGTATAGTGATCCAGGAGCAGGATTGCTAGACGTCATGGACGTCAGACATCGGGGATGTCAGAGATATGGACCCGGTGAGACCCCGGGCAGCACGCGTTGCTTAATACCGTGAGATATGACGTCTGGAACGTCAAGCGTCTAGGACGCTAGGCATCGGGGATGCCGGAGATGGAAAAATAATAAATGAATATTACTGGATTGATGAAATAACTCTTGGATTTACTTTTAGAAATTGAAAATATGCTTTGGTTTCCGGGCTAAGGCCCTAATGGTTATTTCTAAATAAATATGGGATTATTGGTTTTGGTGCATACATATGATTTTACTGAGGGGCATAAATGTCTTATAAATGTTTTAAGCAGACTTGTTTATTTTCGTCCACTCACAGCTTTTGGTTTTTAATGCCTTTCAGGTTGATTCCGGATACGACTGCAGCAGAGACTTGAGCATCGCACACCTCCTCCATCGATCCTTACGCACTCTGGAAGCCCGTTTGGGCAATGGCAATCGGTTATCCCTTGTCTGGCGCCTCTTGTCAGACGGGAGCACGTCACATTCCATGGTAATCCCGGGGGGATTGGGATGGGTCGTGTCATTATGTTTGATAAATGAAATGGTTTTATGAACGTTTTGATAAACGGTTTTTGAATGCATGCATATGCTTTTATTGAAGGGCATAAATGTCTTTATGCGAAAAATGTTTTATTAAAATATTATTTTGTCCACTCACAGTTTTCGTGTTTTAATGCCCTTCAGGTTGATCGCGGATGCGGGCTGCAGCAGAGACGAGACATCACTCCCCTCCTCTTACGATCCTGATGCACTATGATAGCCCCGGTGAGGGCTAGAGATAGAATTTTCCCTGGTCTGACACTTCGTGTCAGACGGGATCAGGAGGGTCCCACGTTAATCCTGGGGGATTTGGGACCGGTCCTAACATGTGACGCCCCGAAAATTTGAGAAATGTAAATTTGGAAGTTTTAATGTAAAATGACAATTTTGCCCTTGGTTATAGGAGTAAAAATTGACTTTTTATTTGGCACACTTTTTATACGCTCCATAAGGACCGTTGGGTAGGTTCCGAGACACTGAGTCCGTAGGTAGGCGGCATGCTAAAATTGGAGTTTGGATGAAGGAATTACGGGTCTAAAATAGTGGGGGGCACTTTCGTAATTACGCAAGCAAGGGTAAAACGGTCATTTGCTGTAGCCAAATCATTAGTCAGCTATAGGATGACTCATTTAATTGTTAAGTGACATCTGTCACATAGAAAACGAGATGGGTGGCATTGGTTGCCGTTTGAAACAAATAAAGATAAAGTGAATGAAGATAAACTGAAGGAATACAAAAAAAAAACAAACAACATACAAACATAGCCATTGATCAATTCAACGCCAGCCATGAGAGCTTCAACAGAGAGAATAGAAGTGAATTCTAGAGTGAAAAACGAGAAGGGAGAGGAGAGAAAATAGAAAGAAAACTCACAAACCCGAAGAGAAAACCCGAAACTAGATTTTGGGCACTTGAATCTCGATTTTCAAGTGTTGGACCAATTGAAGTGAAATTAAGCTGAGATTAAGCCTTCTGGGAACCAAACAACTCGAACCAAATCAAATGGGAAGGGAATTGATGGAGATTTGACTGAAAACGGGCCTTACGACGTCTCTGAAATTTGTGGCTTGGTTGGGTTAATTTGAGGTAAGAATGGATGTAATTTATTTCGAAAATGTGTTTATAGGACTCTTCTGTGAATTCCTGGGTAATTACAATCAAGAATTGAGGTCTAATTGGGGGAATTGAAAATTTGAACTTGACGGTAGGGGATTAGAGATTTATAGGTTTAAGTTTGAATCGTGTGAAATAAATTATAAATAACTTCGATTAAGATGAATTAGATGAGATCTAATGAAGAAAAGAATGAAATAAGGTTGAATCGAAGGCTAATTAACCAGGTCGTGTCGCGGGTCAAAGAACCCAATTACAGGAAATCAGGTTAGGAAGATAACTGTAGCATTTTACTGTGCAGGCGTGTGGACTTCACGCCCAGCCGCTTGCGGCGGAGCGTGGGGGCACGTGAGTGAGATTCTCGAGGTATGATCAACATGAATATTCATGTAATCGATGTAACGAACA
Organism: Prinsepia uniflora; assembly: GCA_032719365.1. Classification (NCBI taxonomy): domain Eukaryota; kingdom Viridiplantae; phylum Streptophyta; class Magnoliopsida; order Rosales; family Rosaceae; genus Prinsepia; species Prinsepia uniflora. The sequence continues at coordinate 30,825,832 of CM064867.1, read as the reverse complement.
TTTTGGCGTTGGCTTCGAGTCGATTGGACACCGTTTCGATACTGTTTCAAGGGTTTGAAGGATTATGTACCATTTTAAATTCGTATTTAATTACCAAAAAATTATAGGAAGTTAATATGATATTAATTGAGTCATTTGTAATCCTTAATGATGATTTTGGACAGGACTTGGGATTCCTGGAAAGTGCTGGAAATTACGGAAATGTGTGTAGCGCGGAAAACGAGAGATATGGACGGTGTGTGAGTTGACGTTTGTTTTCCAAATTATGATGCATGCATAGTTAAATGTTTTACATGATTTATTGCATGATGTGAGTGGACGTTTATCTTTTGGGCACGTTTTACGAGAAAAGTGCAATGATGGTTTTGGGCTAGGCCAGGAGTCAAAAAAGTGTTCAAAAGGATATTTTGAACTTGGATTTGATTGAAATGTTTTTTGGATGTAATGCCAAGATGGTTTTTATCATGATTGTGAGTTCCCAGATGGTCAAAGTTAGGGGTTTATCCAGATGACCAGAGCTTGGGGGATATGATTGTGATTGCTTCCCAGACAGCCGAAGCCAGGGGGTGTTCCCAAACGACTGGAGCTCGGGGCCCAGGCAGTCGGAGCTCCGGGTGGTTCCCAGACGACTGATGCTCGGGGTATATTTATGTTCCCAGGCAACCAAAGCTTGGGGTGTTTCCGAGACGGCTAATGCTAGGGGTTATTGATTGTCGCCTATGCGTAGTGCGGATGTGATTGTGTACTTGAGTAGTGCGGTTTGATGTTGATTGGATTTCTTTGCGTACTGGTAATGAGTACGGGTTTTGATTTTAATTATTGGTTTTGGTGCTTTACACACCTGTTTGGCTTGAGAGCCGAGATTTGATGATATTCATGTGATTTGGCTGGAAAGCTGGCGATTCATATGTTTTACTCTATGCATGCATGGTTTTATAACTGGAGGGGAAAGTGATTTGTTTTTTAAATGTTTTTTAAAACGATATTATTTTTGTCCACTCACACAGTAACGACCCATCCCTAGATTAAAGGATTAATTAAGAATAATGACTGATTAGTGGGGCTAATTGGGGATTAGCCGAGGATTAACAGACGTTCATAGACTAGGACGAAATTACGATTTTGCCCCTAAACGAGGGCGAAAAGTAAACTTTTGACCCAGGATGTCTGATGACTAAAGGCTGAGGATCGTTACATAGATCAGGTCAATACGAATCCGTAGACAGGTGGCATGTCGAAATCGGACGTTCGACCGAGAAGTTACGGTTCACGGAAGTTTCAGGTCACTATTGCTCGTTTTACGAAACAGGGAGCTTTTGTACTCAAGTGGGCCCCAGATATTTTGAATTGGCCCAATGGATGAGTGACAAGTGTCACCCATCCATTTCCCAGTATGTTACATATATGCATATCCCCATTTCCTCATTTCATACATTTTCCCCGATCTCACCCAAATTCCCATAGACCACAACCCAATCCCTTTCCCCTCATTAGATTCAATCCAAGAAGAGACAGTGATGGGCTGAGGAATGAGAGGTACTGCAGGGCGGCCTGAACCGCTGTGGATGGCGGAGGGGAGGCAAACCCGATAAGGTACAGTTTTGGTTTCAAATCCCATTTTTAGTTTTGGACGTTATGGATAGTTTTGGGTGATTGGATGAAGTCTAATGGGTTGGTATGAGAGTTTAGGGATGGTTTATGGTGGTGGGGGATGGCTGCATGGCCCAGGGAAGTGGCCAGAAAACAGAGATCGTGAGGGAAGAAATTGAACGCGAAGGGAGGGGGGGTTCAAGGGGTTTTTCACGATTTTCTTCACATATTTAGGTTTCTAAGGATTGAATAGGAAGATTGGATTGATTGGGAAGAAAAAGCACCAAAAATGAGGGAGAAAATGGCTTGGACCAGCTGACCAGTGGACCGGTCTGAACCAGCCGAATCGCGAAGAAGTCGACTGCACAGTGCTGGGCGTGGCTCCCATGCGCAGCCACTTCAGGCGGCCCATGCGGGTACGTAAGCCACTATTTTGGGAAACTTCCAATACACAAAATCATCTATTCGATGTAACGAACATTTTAGGGCTAGTTTCGTGTCGATCGGACACTGTCTCGATATTGTTCGGGACGTCTGAAGGTTTAGGATCGGGATTAAAAATATTTAAAAATTCCAAAAAATTACGGGGCATTAGTGAGGGGTTATTTAAGTAGTTAGTAACCCTCTATTTTGATTTGGACTGGTTTGGAGGTCCCGGTGACTGTGATTGGCCTGAGAGAGCCGTATGGCACACGTATCGAGGCGACAACTCAGACGGTCTGTGAATGGACTTTGGTTTTCTAAATTGATGCATGCATAATTATTTTATATGCTTTTATGTGTGGTTACGTATTTACACGTATTTCGAGGTTTTGGCCTCATACTGTGCTTATACGTATTTGTGCTTTCTATGTTGGGTTGAATGAAATGATTTCGGATTTAGAAACAAGGAATCGAGCATGAGACCCATTTGGTTTTGTTTCAGGCATGTGGCCCTATTGATGACCTACAGACAAGAATGTGTTCTCTCCGGAGAGGTCACGAAGCACGATCTGTTGTCGGGAAGCCAATGGAGGCTCGACTACGGAGTGCTGACGGTTCAGGATATCGATTGGTGATGAGTGCACCATGATCTAGTGGTGGTCGCGTCGGTTGATTCTTGCACAATGACATACCAGAAATGAGGGTGGTCCTGGATGGATAGTTGCACGCATCACTACGATCGGAATCGTGACTGACCCTGAGATATCGAGCATGATGCCCAGTTGAGTCATGAGTTAGGGCTTAAGGCCCAGTTACTGTACGTTTATGATTTCGGGTCGAGGACCCTAAATGGATTTACAGGTTCATGATGGTTTATGGGGACCGGGGATGAATCCTTTGAAAGGTTTTAAGAATTTTTTCGATATATATATATATTCATATACATTCCTTTATTTGGAGTGTCTCCTCCGGGTAGGGTCGTTGACCTAGGTGGACCCCGGAGTAGTCACGGAGCACTAACTGAGTGGAGTCGCCCCCGTTGGGTACCTTACTCTCAAGAACACTTATGGATTATAACCCCTAGGGAGGGTCATTGATCTAAGGACATTGACCTGGGTGGACCCTGGGGAGACTTGGGCTTTGAGACCCCGGGTAGCACGCACGTAGCTTTAGAAACCGTGACAGGATTGGTTATGTGATTTATATTTATATGTTATATGATCGAATTTCTGGTTTTAGGCTGAGTCCCACATGGATTTTGGCTGTGGCCCGTATGATTGGTTTCATTTACGGTTTTGGGCCAAGGCCCTATTGAATGCTTTGGTAAATGATTTTTGAATGCATGCATGTTTTTAGTGAAGGGTACAAATGCCTTTATGAAAATGTTTTTATAAATTAATTGTTTTGTCCACTCACAACTTTTAAATGTTTTGACTGCCCTTCAGGTTGACAGCGGATGCGGGCTGTAGTAGAGATCGAGACATCACACTCCTCCTCCAAATCCTGGCGTACTCTGAAGCCCCGAGCGGGCTAAAGTCGGAAATTTCCCTTGTCTGACACTCTGTGTCAGACAGGATCAGGTGCGTCCCGCGTTAATCTTGGAGGGATTGGGACGGGTCGAACACACACCTTTTATGTTTTTAATGACCCTTCAGGCCGTGGCATGAGAATCAGGGCTAATCGAGAGTGAAGAAATCAATACAGTCATCCCTGGTCTGATAGGTGCGGAGGGGTAGTTTCAGGACGTCAGTTGACTTATCAGACGGGAGCAGGACCGGGCGCGGTTATCAAAGTCCAGTTGGGACAGGTCCTGTCAATAGAGCCTCTAGGACGTGTCTTGTTGCGAACGTACCGCTTGTAGGTACCAAACATTCTGCAACGAAATAAACAAAATGATTCAAATATGAAATGTATATTATGAACAGTATATTAAGGAAATAGTAGTAGTATTAGGAATAGTTTATAACTTTCGATTGGGTACATCCAACTAAATTGAACTGGGCCAGTTAGGATTGCCTCGTTTGGAAGATGTATTAGTAGGTGAAGCATTACATCAAAGAATGCTGGTGAAAATATTTTCTCAAGTCGACACATAATATAGATAATGTCCTCTTTAATTACTTCGAGGACCACCTTTACTAGTAACTTGGCACATAGTATCTAGAAATATTGAGACAAATAAACTACCGTCTCAACAACTTTACGCTGCAAATAAGGCCGAATGCAAATCGGAATGAGTCGTTGTAACAAAATGTGGTAGTTGTGACTTTTCATGCCAGATAAGGTGCTGCCATCAGTGCTAATATTTCGGAAGATGTTGCCTGCATAACCATCGGGGAATTTCACACTCTACAACCACTTAAGAAATTTTTTTCTTATTTTCTGGCGTAAATGTATAACCTGGATGAGCCATGCTGTATTTTCCATTCACAACGTTTGGCCACAAATATTGTCGAATGCCCATCTCTTCCATACCCAAACGAGTTTTTTTGGTGTCTTTTGACTCCGCCTCAATATGTAAAATTGTTCTGACAAGATGTTCGACAACATTCTTCTGAATATGCATGGGATCTGCGATGTGCCTGATTTTCAATTTTGGCCAATACAGCAACCGAAAAATATACTTTTTTCGTCCAGCTTTCTTGTTCGCAAGGTTTTGGGCCTTTTTTGATGAATGTGGGAATACTGTTTAAGATGTCCAGTATCCCTTCACTGGACCTCTCTCTTCGTCGTGCCCGTAACTCTCTTTTACCATCGAATGAGTCAGACTGTATACATCATCGATGATCCCAAGGTAGAAATCTTCTCGCACCTAGATAACATACCTTTGATGCGTGCCAAAATGATGTTGTGTCTGGTCCGCATGTCGGACAAGTAAGATAACCTTTGATGCTTCATCCCGCCAGCATCCCGTAAGCAGGCAAATAATTAATTATCCATATTACAGCCGCATGTAGCGTGAAAATTTCTCCACTGCACTTGTCATAAGTTTAGACACCATTTTCCCATAAATCCACAAGCTCATCAATCAACGGCTGCAAATAAACTTCGATTGAATTACTCGGTGATTTGGGCTCAGGTATTAAAGTACAACGGATTGTGAATTTTTTTTCATGTATCTCTAAGATGGCAAGTTATACGAAACTAAAATTACCGGCCAAGTGCTATGAGGCCTTGCAAAACTTCTAAAAGGATTAAAACCGTCAGTAGCAAGTCCTAATCTGAGATTTCTTGGCTCCGATGCAAAATCAGGATACATCTTATCAAATTCCTTTCAAGCATCTCCATCGGCTGGATGCCTTAGTGAATCGTCATTAGTGCGTTCATCTTTATGCTGCCTCATATCACGAGTTTTGTGAGAAGACATAAAGAATCTTTGTAATCTTGGTTTTCAGTGGAAAATAGCGCAACATGTGACGACCCGGAAATTCGAAAAAGGAAAAACTGAAACTCATGGAACCCGAAAACCAAACCTCCATTACCTTCGATTTCAGATTTTCCAAGTCAGACTCCATTTGATCAAATTGACCTTGGATTAAGGTTATTAAGATAAAGGAGATTCGAACCCGATTAAAAATGAAGAGAATTGATGTTGTTTTGGCAATGAACGCAGTTCCTCAATCCCCTGAAAATCCGAGATTGAGCTCGAGTTATGGGAGGCCTTGAATGATGAAAATCCGAGATATTTGTGTTAGAAACCGTGTGTGCGTGTGTGTTCTTTGAATAAAAACAGGGGATGCAAATAATTGATGCAAGGCAATCCTTAAGTCTCAAAACGGAAAACTGTGTGGCTCACCCATTCGAATTAAGAGTGAAATTAGGAGGGAACTAGTGAGTGGAAAGGGAGAGGGAAATAAAGAGAAACCCAGAAAACCCGAAAAACCTTTGAAGAAACCTTAGGATCGAATTTGTAATTTTGGACATTCATGAGTGAAATTGACCTTGTAAATAGCCTTCTGGGATCAATTCGATCAGGACCAGCTCAAAATTGATGCGAATTGAGGTTGTTATGGACTAGAACAGAGAGGGGGAGGACCTTGAATTTTCGAGATTGAGTCGTGATTCTATAGGGATTAAACGATGCAATTGGATTCAAAAACAGGTTTATCATAGTCCAACGAAGCTTATTGATGCGTCAATTGAAGGAAAACAAGGATAATTGATGGAGATTGGACGATGAATAGTGTTCTGTGTTCTTCGAGAATTCGAGTTCAGTTCGATGGGATTACGGTAAGGTTTTGTGAAATTTAGTTTACAGAGCCTAAATTGAGTCTATAACGATGCTCATTGATGATTGAATTGTAGAAATTGATGTCGAATTGATGGACATTGAACCGGGTAACCTCGCGGGTCGCATGATCCATTTACTAGGTAAACAGGTAAGGACGATGACACTGTAGCAGGCACGTGGGTTTCATGCGCAGCCACTCACGGCGGTGCGTGACGGCGTGTGGGCACGAATCCCGAGATGAGGTCAACATGATTTTTGTTCTATGCAATGTAACGAACATTTTGGCGCTGGTTACGAGTTAATCGAATACTGTTTCGATATTTTTTCGAGGGTCCGAAGGTTTATGTTATGTTTTTAATTAATATTTAAATCCCCGAAAATTATGGGGAATTGATATGATGTTAATTAAGTCGTTAGTGACCGTGAATAATGATTTTGGACAGGATTCGAGATTTCTGGAAAATGTCAAAAATTACGGAAACACGTGTAGCTCGGAAAGCGAGCGGTTTGGATGGTGTGTGAGTGGACGTTGTTTTATAAATTGACATGCATGCATAGTTAAATGTTTTACATGATTTAATGCATGATTTGAATTTCAATGATTCGGCATGATTATTTCTGGATTTAATGATTATTTTAATTAGTGTTTTGGGCACGTTTTTCGAGAAACTGTGAAATTGCTATTTTGGGCGAAGGCCCGAGATTTGAGATTGGTTTTGACTCGGATTATGAGTCGGGAAATTGATTTGATGGATTTGTAATGTTTTTTGGATATTTTATGGATTTATGTGAAAATGGCAACCTAGGTTGCGACTGTACGGATTTGCGTGGAATTGATGGTTTTGGGCTAGGCCCAGAATGTTAAAAACGATGTTTTGAATATTGTGAGTAAAAGATGATGTGATGGGAATTGAATGATTTTCGGATATGATTTTACGGATTTATGTGCATTGAATTATTTAATAATTTTACGGATTTATGAGAAATGAGAAATGAGATTTGGGCATGTGGCCCTGTGATAAATGGTTTTAACATGGTTTTAATGATGATTTTGATTGTGTATTGATGTTTGATGCCCTCAGATGTGTAAGTCCTGGGTATACTTCGGATGTGTAATTCCCGAAGTGACTCCAGATGTGTAATTCCTGGAGGGACTCCAGATGTGTAATTCCTGGAGGGACTCCGGATGTGTAATTCCCTGAGGGACCAGATGTGTAATTCCCGGTGAGGCTGGATGTGTAATTCCCAGCAGGGCTGGATGTGTAATTCCTAGTAGGATGATGACTCTGGATGTGTAATTCCCAGAGGATCCTCGGATGTGTAATTCCCGAGTTATATGCTTTATTGTATGAGAAAATGGTTTCATAAAATGATTTAAATGGCTTTTGGGCTTGAGAGCCGAGATTTGATGTTTCATGTGATTTGGCTGGAAGGCTGGTGATGTTTTTCATACGTTGATTCTATGCATGCATGGTTTGATAAACTGTAGGGTAAATGATGTATTTTGATAAATGTGTTTTAAATGATATTATTTTTGTCCACTCACACCTTTCTTATTTTTGATGTCCCTTCAGGCGGTGGCACGACGTTCAGGGTTGATCGAGAGGCGGAGGCATGAGCGGAAATCAGTGCAGTTATCCCTTGTCTAACAGGTGTGAAGGGTAGTTTCAGGACTTCAGTTGACTTGTCAGACGGGAGCAGGACCGGGCATGGTTATCAAAGTCCAGTTGGGACAGGTCCTGTCACAATTGAAGGAATAAATGAGTAATGGACTGGAATTCAGCCGGGTCAAGCCGCGGGCCAACCGGACCCGTTTTACAAAAAACGGGTGAGCACGATGGTATTGTAGCACGCGCGTGGGTTTCACGCGCAGCCACTCACGGCGACACGTGGGCACGATTCCTGAGGTGAGGTCAACATGAGTTTTATTTTATGCAATGTAACGAACATTTTGGCATTGGTTTCGAGTCAATCGGACACCGTTTCGATATTATTTCGAGGGTCCGAAGGTTTATGTCACGTTTTGAATTCGTAATTAATACCCAAAAAATTAGGGGAAATTAATATGATGTTAATTAAGTCATTAGTGACCCTGAATAATGATTTTGGACAGGACTTGGAAATCCTGGAAAGTACCAGAAATTACGGAAACACGGGCAGTTTGAAAAGCGAGCGGTTTGGACGGTGTGTGAGTGGACGTTTGTTTTATAAACTGATATGCATGCATAGTTAAATGTTTTACATGATTTATTGAATGATTTGAATTTTAATGATTTGGCATGATTATTTCTGGATTTAATGATTATTTTAATCAGTATTTTGCGCACGTTTTTTGAGAAACTGTGAAATTGCTGTTTTGGGCGAAGGCCCGAGATTTGAGATTGGTTTTGACTCGGATTATGAGTCGGGAAATTGATTTGATGGATTTGTAATGTTTTTCGGATATTTTATGGATTTATGAGAAAATGGCAACCTAGGTTGCGATTGTACGGATTTGCGTGAAAATGAGATTTGGACTTGAGACCCCGTGATAAATGGTTTTGACGTGGTTTTAACGATGATTTTGAAATAAAGATTTTGATTTTGTATTTATGTTCAGTGCCCCCAGATGTGTAATTCCTGGGTTGACTTCGGATGTGTAATTCCTAAAGTGACTCTAGATGTGTAATTTCCGGAGGGACTCCGGATGCGTAATTCTCGGAGGGACCAAATGTGTAATTCCCGGTGAGGCTGGATGTGTAATTCCCAGTAGGATGATAACTCTAGATGTGTAATTCCCAGAGGACCCTCGGATGTGTAATTCCCGAGTTATGTGCTTTAGTTGTTGATAAAATGGTTTTATGAAATGATTCATATGTTTGGCTTGAGAGCCGGGATTTGATACTTGCATGCATGGTTCTATGGGAATGATTTGGCTTGCAAGCCGGTGATTCATGTGTTTGATTCTATGCATGCATGGTTTGATAAACTGGAGGGTAAATGATGTATTTTGAAATGTATTATTAAATGATATTATTTTTGTCCACTCACAGCTTTCCTATTTTGATGACCCTCCAGGCCGTGGCACGACGTTCGGGGCTGATCGAGAGGCGGAGGCATGAGCGGAAATCAGTGGAGTTATCCCTTGTCTGACAGATGCTGAGGGGTAGTTTCAGGACTTCAGTTGACTTGTCAGACGGGAGCAGGACCGAGCACGGTTATCAAAGTCCAATTGGGACGGGTCCTAGGTTCATTGTACGCAGGACATTTTTCGAGATGCTCGAATTCACCGTAAAACAATGCACAGTTGATCGTACATGCGTGAATATTCACATACCCTAAACCAAGATCCTTCAAAAGATTTTTGGAGTTATAATGATCTTTAGGGAGACTATTATCTTCAGTGAGCATTCGGGTGATGATGTCCATCATGTGATCAAAATACTTGTTCGTTTGATGATACTCAACTTACATGTGCATCAATTCCACAACTTCCCCAAGAACCGAAAAGGATGTACAACCAGGGTATAATTTGCGCTGAGGTTTTTTCAACAACCTTTCGTAATGGAGATCTGACTATCGGTTAATATCTCAACAAATTGATCATTATCACACCGATTATCTAAATCACTATCATTTCAACGGTTCACGTGAACTAAAGATTTCAATGTAGTAAAATTTGGTTCACCATGATAAATCCAATTAGTGTAGTTATGTACGATCTCGTTTCGTGCCAGATGCAAATGGACATCGCTCAGTGACATCTAATAATACTTATTACATTTACGACACAGAAGATCTATCCAACATTTGCATACAACCAACATTTGTGATAAGAAGATCTAAATACTGATAAGAAGTACTATAGTGAGTACGTGCAAAAGCGATGAAGCTGTCAATCTCATCCAAATACTGATAAGAAGATCTATCCAACATTTGCATCCAGCCTCTGTCCATTGTTCCTACTTCCACAAAATAGAACCAATGTAAGTAGATAATTATATAGTTTGTGACTCTATCCCATCCAAAATCCGCTCGTCTCCTTATGCCTCTGGTGATTTGGCCCTATCCCATTCAAGAGTGCATGTTCTGTGTTGTATAGTTTGTGACCTACGAGGAGAAGTTTCGACCGAGGGAAATTTCTGCAGCATCTCCCTACAGTTCTCCAAATACATGACCTAGATATTTCAAACTAATATCAATTATGCATTCGGAGAACAGTAAGGGGATATAAACCGAATTTCCCACGATCCAAACCTAACCACATGGACAACAAACTATACAACACATAGTTGTGCACTCCTAAACTGTCCCGATAAATGGACAATTCAAGAGTCAATCAATCAATTCGATTCACTGATTCTCAAACAAGTTTATGGTTTTCTATCGAATTTCAATAGACGAAGTTAATCGTGTTGATTAACTTTGCATTAACGGATAAACCACAATTCCCTAACACAATAATATTCAGATTTCTAAGCATTTTTCACAATATATCACAATTTTCAAACATAATTAAATACAATTTTTTGAGCAAAATTAAATTGATAAGCAAATACACATACCTTTTATAAGTAATCCTTCAAATCAACTACAAATTACCTAAAACAAAAAATTATTTTAGCTTATAATAAAAATTAAAATAAAATAAACAAAAAACAAAATCATTAAAATCATTAATTTTACCTTAGGTGAAGTAGTGATGATGAAATGATGATGAAGTGGTGATGATATTATGTAGGGGTTGTGAGAGTAAATGAGAGAGAGAATAATGAGAGAGTTAATGAGGAATGAGGAAGAAGATGAAGAAATGAAGAAGGCTTTGCCCGGCGCACCTGTTTTGCAGTTAATAATAGCTGGCCCGGAGGTTGACCACCCGTTGGGCAAAATCCCTCCCTTTGTGCACCAAGAGAGCCAGCGTTCCCGCTCAAGGTTTGCCCGGCGAGCCTCGCTCCCTCAGCTGGGCAAAGCCTTCTTTACCGACGAATATAGGTGTGCCGGGCAAACTCTAGATGGGCATGGCATATTTTCTTATAGTGAATAAACCTGATGCATACAAGTGGCTTTGTTAAAACTTGGCCATTCTAAATGGACTAATAAAAAAAAACTCAGACAAAGAGTACCATGCAATCCAAACGAATAAAACGAAAACATAAATATCAAGTATCAAAACGGAAATAAAGATGGAGGAGAAGTTTTTCAAAACAAATGCAATTAATTCACAGAACGCGGCAATATATAAATCCAAGTGGTGTTCTTCACATCGAAGATAAATTATTCAGTGCTTGCATGTATGAATTTAGTCAAAATTTTAATGCACATTTAATTGTGTTAGGTAGGCGGTTGTTGAGTTATAAAAAGAGTAAATCATTGTTACATCCTTAATAACTTTTAGTTTTATTTAAAACCTTTAATACTTTTATATTAAATAAAATAAGACCTTACTTCAAACTTTTTTTATTCAAAAGCCCCTAAACAGAAATTATAAGTAAGAAATTCCACATGTGCCCTTTTTTGTCTTTTTTGTCCTTTTTACCCCATGTGCCCCTTAGTGTTTGATTTCTTTGACCTCTTGGAGCCTTTATTATATTATACATATAATAAATATTATATATATATATTGTATATAGTTACGATTGAATTTTTTTCTAGAAAAAATAAAAAAAAATCTGTATTGTCTGTGGTTCAACGGTAGGGTATAGATTTTTTTTTGGGGGGGGGGGGGGGGGGGGGGGGGTTGGTGGTGTGGAAATGGTGGTGAAAACTCGTACGACATAGGGTTGAATTCTTGAATTTTGGTACAAAATTCAAGAATTAAACCCTAAACTATACGAAATTAATCAAATTATTTAATATCGGAAGATAAAGAATTTTTAAATTTAAAAGTATTTTTGAAGAATTACTGCTTTTAATTATCTTACTTTAAGTTAGATTAGATATTCATATTACTTTTAAAATGCTCAAGTGAAAAAAAAAATATAAATAGGAGTAATATTTTAATAATCCTCAATATAATCTTATAATAAAAAAATAAAATGTAATGTTGAAATCATGATAAATTTTGGTAAGTGATTTTTAGATTGTTGTTGGATTAGTTTACAATTAGATGACATTAGTTGTAATTTATATAAAAACTATGGTCTATTTTAAATTGTATAGTCATTTGATTAGTCAAAGGACCTATGAGTTTAATTTTTCTATATGCAAGTTTTTGAATAAATTTACATGTTAGTAGGGACCTATGAGTTAATTGCCCTTATAAAAATGATGACGTTCATGGGGATTGAAAGCAAACAGCGAAACAGCCTTGCTTCTAAATCCATGGCCCTAATTCTTTACCAAAACAAGAACGCATGGCCATCAAATATTAATATTTGTTAAAGACTAAGACACATAAGCACAACTATTAATTAGCATAATATATATATATATATATGAACAATATCTGTAGGATCAATATCTCTACACAATTAAACCCAGCTAGCGCTACAAGAAATACAGTTTTACTTGGCAACAAAGGTCCATCGGGTGAAATTAGGGTTTCGTCGGGTATCAATAAAACCCGACGTCCATCCGTCGGGCATCCAACTGCCGGGTCCCGGTCTTCGGGCTACAAGCTTTAATGACGAATCACATATCCTTGTCGAGTACAACGAATATCACCCGAAATAACAATCGTCGGTGACTATCCATCGGGTAACATTTTGGTCAACGCACATAACCCGACTAACCTATCACACTCGTTGGGTTAGAATGAGTTCGGCAGCCAGTAACCGAAGTGACTTATCCGCCGGGTTATCGTATTGTCGTCGTCGGGTTTGATATTTAAACTCGACGAATCTATCCCTCGTCGCAGGTTTACTTTTGAACAGTAATGGATTTTTTAAAAAATATTTATAATTATTTTTTATATTATTTAATTAATGAAATTATTATAAATTATGAAAAATATGAATATGAACTAAAATTCAAATTGGGAATTAGGAAATATATATTTATAAAATTTAAAATATTATTTTGAACATATTTACAACAAAATATAATACATAAATGGCTAAGAAGTGGGATCTAGTCGAGGGGGTGAGCGTAGTCGGACGTGCTAGGCTTGTCCGACGTGCCAGGCTAATGGGGCGGAGCTTGCTCAGAGGGTGGATGAATTCCCATGCAGCTAAGGACCATATCAAGTTGAGCTCAGATGTAGGAATTTTCGGCCTTCAACTCGGTGGTCTCGTTCCGAAGCTCGGTATAGTTGCGTCTTAACTCGGAGTACTCGTCAAAATTGATGCCCCTAGAAGAATCTCTGAAGCTAGTAGAGATGTCTCGCTCAAGCCCTTTGCCAGCACCCCGACGATCTTCCCAAGATGTCGACCCAACCGTCCCTCTAAGATCGCCCTCGAACGCTCCGGATCTGGCAGCTGCTACTCCAAGGGAGTGTCCAGCTGCTGTTGAGTCAACTCCTCCTGCGCTTGCTGGACGTCTGCAAGCATTCCCGCTACAAAATCATAACACAATTATGATTTTTTAAAATAAATAAATAAATAATTAAAAAATAAAATATAACGAGTTGGACTTACATGAATAGCATCATCCTGCAGGTTCCCTCGACCAGCATACACATGTCCCTAGGAATCGACCTCTGTGAACAGTGACCCGGCGTTGTGCCGATCCTCGTGCCTAGCCGCCAATGGATGCGACCCCCCGTGGTGGTTCAGTGTCTTCTTTCCCCGTTTACTCTTGTTGGCCTCCGATTTTTTTCTATTCATTAATAGATGTAATTAAATTCAATAATTAAACAAATATATTACAAAATATAACAAATTAAGAAATTGAACTTAAAATCTACTTGAGTGTGACGAAGTGGTCACAAAACCAATCCCACCCGACCCTCCGAGGATCGTCCAGCTCCTGCGGAGGGTTGGCACGAGCTTCGTCTGGGGTCGGCCAACTCTTCCATCATAGGCCCAGCTCGTACTTCCACTCGGAGTACCGCAGCTGCCAATGACCCCTCATGTATTGCATGAGCTTCACATTCCCAGTATCATACTGAAAATTAACCTGCAATGTACAATTAACAAAAATAAGTAAAATCATTAAAGAATACGAAGGATAATTAAAATCATTAACATTAAAAAAAATTAAAAATACATACAGACAAGGCATGATAAGTGGTTAATTAAGCATTATTTTATATTATTTTATACCCTTTATACTTGATTTTTAATATTAAAATAATAAACAATTGAATACAATAATATATTTTGTGGGATTTTTTTTATAGAAATAAATAAAGTTTGAAATTTGGAGCGTTTTGACGAAAAAATCGTCCCGATCGGAATTATAACGAAAACAATTATGAACGAAATACCGGTGGTCACCGAAAATCTCTTGGAAATTCGATGGGGGGCTATTGAGCCCAAACCCATCTATTTACAGCAACCCAAATTAAATCCAGCCCAAAAATCAAGTTGTTGCTGCCCAAACCCACTTTGAAGCAGCCAAGATCCATTTGTTCGTGAGTGTCAGGACCCGACCCTCTTCTGTCAAGTCCCGATTAATCTAGCACGATATTGTCCGCTTTGGGCCTCGCCCTCACGGTTTTGTTTTCGGGAGCTCACGGTGCAACTTCCCAGGGGGTCACCCATCTGGAATTGCACCAGCCTCAACTCGCTTAACTTTGGGGTTCCAATCCCCCCCAAAGCCACTGAGCTCCCAAAAGGCCTCATCTAAACCAGAGACGTGCACCTGCACGCTCTATCTAGCATGATATTGTCCTCTTTAGGCGCACCTGCGCCCGCAAGGTTTTGACCCCAAGACCTCACGCCTGGAAGGTAACCACCTTAACCAGCGCAGCCAAGGGAGGCCTCATCTAAATCAGAGACGTGCACCTGCACGCTCTATCTAGCATGATATTGTCCTCTTTAGGCGCACCTGCGCCCGCAAGGTTTTAACCCCAAGACCTCACGCCTGGAAGGTAACCACCTTAACCAGCGCAGCCAAGGGAGGCCTCATGCTAGATAGGTGTGTGCCTACACCTTTACGGCACACCACCATTCCCTTCCCAGACCATTCCCCCCTCGCAGGAATGTGGGATTGTTCACCGTTCCCTCTAGGACACGGGTCTTACAATCCACCCCCCTTAGGGCCCAGCGTCCTCGCTGGCACACTTCCCGGTCGGGGTCTGGCTCTGATACCAAATTGTCAGGACCCGACCCTCTTCTGTCAAGTCCCGATTAATCTAGCACGATATTGTCCGCTTTGGGCCTTGCCCTCACGGTTTTGTTTTCGGGAGCTCACGGTGCAACTTCCCAGGGGGTCACCCATCTGGAATTGCACCAGCCTCAACTCGCTTAACTTTGGGGTTCCAATCCCCCCAAAAGCCACTGAGCTCCCAAAAGGCCTCATCTAAACCAGAGACGTGCACCTGCACGCTCTATCTAGCATGATATTGTCCTCTTTAGGCGCACCTGCGCCCGCAAGGTTTTGACCCCAAGACCTCACGCCTGGAAGGTAACCACCTTAACCAGCGCAGCCAAGGGAGGCCTCATCTAAATCAGAGACGTGCACCTGCACGCTCTATCTAGCATGATATTGTCCTCTTTAGGCGCACCTGCGCCCGCAAGGTTTTGACCCCAAGACCTCACGCCTGGAAGGTAACCACCTTAACCAGCGCAGCCAAGGGAGGCCTCATGCTAGATAGGTGTGTGCCTACACCTTTAAGGCACACCACCATTCCCTTCCCAGACCATTCCCCCCTCGCAGGAATGTGGGATTGTTCACCGTTCCCTCTAGGACACGGGTCTTACAGTGAACCCGCGCCAACTTCCAGCGCGCAGCCCAAAATCCCAGCCCTCAGCCCAAGCCCATTTTTGGCGCACTCTAACCGAGCTCCTGCACTTCCATTCCGCGCGCGTGCATCAAGAAGGCCCTGCCTGTTAGTACCCGACCCTCCTCGGTCAGGATCCGACATATCTAGCACGATATTGTCCGCTTTGGGCCTCCTTGCCCTCACGGTTTTGTTTTCAGGAGCTCGCGGTGTAACTTCCCAAGGGGTCACTCATCATGAAATTGCACCAGTCTCAAGTCACTTAACTTTTGGGTTCCAATCCCCCCCAAAGCCACTTGAGATCCCAAAAGGCCTCGTGCTAGATAGGTGTGTGCCTACACCTTTAAGGCACACCACCATTCCCTTCCCAGACCATTCCCCCCTCGTAGGAATGTGGGATCTTTCACCATTCCCTCCAGGACACAGGTTTTACAATCCACCCTCCTTACGGCCCAGCATCCTCGCTGGCACACTTCCCGATCGGAGTCTGGCTCTGATACCATTTTGTCATTGTTCATACACAACATCATCAAAAAGGGCCACCAATCTCAATTAGCAAGTGACAGATGTCACTTAAATACTTACCTGACTCACCCCTGCGGCTAAATCAGCCAATTCCAAATTTTCCTTTTTCGATTTTCCGGGTCGTCAAACTGCCATGTCAGCGCGAAACATGCGATTGTCATACACCATTCCAGTTGCCCTACGCCGAAGTCTATCCTTTCTTTTCAGCGCACGCGTACCGAGTATTTTCTCCCTTAACCCGCCTTTCCCGCTGAACTTCTGGCATCCTCTCAGCCTGCCCGCGCCCAATTTTCCAGCTTTTTCCAACTAGTATCTGTTGACAAGACCCATCCCGATTATCCCTCGATAGTCGTGAGGGATCCTGCTCCCGTTTGACAATAACTCTAAAGTACCGAAAGTAACCTTACAATATATATATATATATATATATACAGCATAACAAATGAAAGACATTGTCAGATAAGGGATAGTTATGTTTTACAGGACAGTTGACCTCACAAATGAAAGACATTATCAAATAAGGGATAGTTATGTTTCCCCCACAACACAGGGTGCACTCCGGGGGAAACATATTCCCACCCGAAAGCCCTAAATATCCGCAACATATCACCACCATGAAAACCAGTGAAAAACAGTTGCGTTTGAAATCAAAACTATTTTCAACACAAGGTCTCAGCACAAAACATAGTTTCCTAAAAATCCATAAAACCAGAGTCCCGATTATTTTATAAATCCGAAAACCATCAATATCATCATGTAATCACATGGAAATACCAATCCAATCAAAATCACTTCACCAATGTGTCTCAAGCCCAAAATATCATTTTCACGCAAATTCGTGCAATCACAACCTCATTTACCATTTTCACATAAATCCATAGAATATATCCAAAAATCATTAGAAATCCATCAAATCAATCCTTGAGTCATAATCAGAGTCAAAACTAATCTCAAATCCTGGGCCTTCACCCAAAACAACAATTTCACAGTTTTCTCAAAAATCGTGCCCAAAACAATATAAAACAATATAATATTCCCAAAATCCAGAAATCATCATATCGAAACATTAACCATTCCAAATCATTTCAAATCATATAATAAAGCATTTAAAACATATATGAATGCATTCTCGGTAGAAAACAAAAGTCCACTCACACACCGTCCAAATTGTTCAGTCTCGAGCTGTTCGCTCTCTTCCAAAGTCCTGGGAATAATCTGGCCTGTCAAACAAAGTAATTTAAGATTACTAGGTTATCAAATAATCCCACATACGAATTCCCTAATCGGCGGAATTTAATAATATTATTTAAACATAAACTATACTCACCGAGTACTTGAACTACTTCGAATCCATGCCCAATTGACTTGAAACCAACGCCAATAGGTTCGTATCATCGAGAACATTAAAAAGTACGTTGGACATGCCCTCAGAAACCCAGCCACGCGCCCTAACGCTCCTCCTCAAGCGGCTGTGCGTGAAAACCACGCGCTTGCACAGTACTGCTACAGTGTCTTCCCTTCCACCCGATTTTCTGATAAACGGGCTGTGAACCCGCGAGGCGACCCGGTAAATTCTTCATCAATTCGACCTTAATTTCTTTCATTCTTTCGTCTGATTCCATCTAATCCATCTTAATTTAAGTTCTGTAAAATTAATTACTCCAATCACGGCCTTAATCCTTACATCCCACGATGAACCTTCAAACGGGTTTCATTTTCAGGTTCACTCAATTCGTCCCAGTTTTTCTAATTAATTGACACAGGAATCAACATGAAATTGTAATAAACATTTATACATAATTAATTACACAACTTCTTACCTCTAGTTGTTCGAACTCGAGCTCAGTTTTGGGAAGAAATTGGAGCTTCCGTTCTTGATCAAAACGACAACAATTTCCCTCGTTTTTGTTGTGTACTCGTTCGAAATAATCTCAGGAAGTTGAATCAAACTTGAATTTTGATTCTCAAGGCTTGCTGATTTGAATTTGAATTCTCACTTTGTTTTCCAATTATTCGAGCCTGGGTTTTCAGTTATCCTCTCGGTCCCTCATTTTTTTGTCCTTCTGTTTTCTTGCTCTAATCCTCTCAATTGCACTAGGTTGCTCAAGGTGTTTCGAATGGTTGCTGGTTGGATCGAAGGAGATCAATGTCCTCTGTTTTTTGTGTGTTTGTTTTTCCTTTGAACTGATAATTTGAAGTGATAATTGTCAAGTCTCACCTGTGGCAACTTCAACCACTAAGCCTCCATTTGAGGTGACATGTGTCACTGGCAGGTGGCATGTGACATCACCTTTGTGACTCAGCCAAATCTCGTCATTTGACCATTTTGCCCTGTGGTTGTCAAATTACCAATTTACCCCTTATCTTTGCACACCCGTAACTTTCACATCCGAGCTCCATTTTTAATGTGCCACCTGCCTACGAACTCAACATCTCAAGACCAACACAATGGTCCTCGAAAAATGTACAAAAATTATTCCTAACAAAAAGTCAACTCCTAACCACACCCCTCTAAGGGTAAAAACGTCATTTTACATATTATTTTATAAATTTATATTATTTGGATTTCCAGGGCATTACAACCTTCCCCCCCTTAAGAAATTTTGTCCCCGAACTTTCAGTGAAACAAATACGGATGCTGCTCTCGCATCTGTGTCCCGGGTTCCCATGTGGCCTCTTCTACGTTCTGGTTTTTCCAGAGAACCTTTACTAGGTGAATCGTTTTTCGACAAAGAAATTTATCCTTTCGATCCAAGATCTGTATAGGCTGTTCCTCAAAGCTTAAGTTTTCCTTGAGTTCAATGGGTTGCTCTTCTAACACATGGGACTCATCATACACATATTTCTGCAGCATTGACACATGGAAGACATCATGGACCTTGGCAAGCTCTGAAGGTAATGCTAATCTGTAAGCAACCCGGCCAATCCTCTCAAAAATCTCATATGGTCCGATGAAACTGGGGCTCAATTTCCCGCGCCTGCCAAATCTTACTCTGCCTTTCCAAGGGGATAACTTCAGAAAGACCCAATCTCCGACTGCAAATTCAAGATCTCTGATCTGACGATCCACGTAGCTCTTTTGTCTATCCTGGGCTGTCTGGAGTCTATCTCTGATGAGCTTAACTTTCTCCGTCGTCAAATCTATCAATTCGGACCTAGACAATTTTCTTTCGCCCACTTCAGTCCAACACAAAGGGGTTCTGCACTGCCGCCCATATAAGGCTTCATAAGGCGTCATCCCAATACTCGCTTGGTAACTATTATTATAGGCGAACTCCATCAATGGTAAATGTGACTCGCAAGCACCCTGGAAATGCAAAACACATGCTCTCATCATATCTTCCAAGGTCTGGATTGTCTGTTCCGACTGCCCATCTGTCTGAGGGTGGAATGCCGTACTAAAATGCAATTTTTTCCCACAAGCTTCTTGTAAGCTCTGCCAGAATCTTGATATAAATCGTGGATCTCGATCTGATACGATAGAGGCAGGAGTACCGTGTAATCGTATAATCTCATTAATGAGTAGTCTGGCATATTGTGTCATCTGAAAGTCTTCCCTCACAGGTAAGAAATGCGCTGACTTATTGAGTCTATCCATAATCACCCAAACTCCATCGTGACCTCTGGGTGTCCTAGGAAGTTTAAACACAAAATCCATCGTTATATGGTCGTATTTTCATTCCGGGATAGGAAGTGGTTGCAATGCTCCATAGGGTCTTTGCCTCTCAGCCTTTACCTGCTGACATATCAAACACTTACTCACATATTTAGCGATTTCCCGTTTCATACCCGACCACCAATAATGTTTTCGAAGCGTATGGTAGATTTTGGTCCCACCTGGATGCATAGCTTACGCCGAACTATGGGCTCTTCCAGAATCTCCTTCTTTAATGTTACATCTTCAGGTACATATAACCATCCTTCCTTTATTATGGCTATATCATCGCTAACTGTGTAATCCTGCCGTTCCCCTACTTCTACTTCAATTCGAAGAATACATAAGATAGGTTCTTGGAATTGGGCATCAATGATCTGATAAATTAGGATTGGTCACACCTGGAAAATATCTAGCAAAACACCTTTGCTATCAAGTCCCAACATAACGCCAGTTTTACGGAGTTCAACCAATAAGGGCAAATGTATCATTCGCGGATGGGCCACAGAATGTACTGATTTCCGACTCAATGCATCAGCTACCACATTAGCTTTTCCAGGATGGTATTCAATCGTGCAGTCATAATCCTTAATCAGTTCCAACCATCATCTTTGCCTCACATTTAATTCCTTCTGTGTGAAAAAGTACTTCAAACTTTTATGATCAGTAAAAGGTCTACATGTCTCACCGTATAAATAATGTCTCCAGATCTTTAGGGCATGTACCAGTGCAGCCAGTTCTAAATCATGGGTAGGATAGTTGCGTTCATGTGGTTTTAACTGTTGGGAGGCATAAGCAATTACCTTCCCATGTTGCATTAACACACACCCCAATCCGTGTAAGGATGCATCACTGTACACTTCAAATTATCCACTATCATCTGTAAGGGTCAATACCGGAGCGGATGTCAACCTTTTCTTCAATTCCTGAAAACTTCGCTCACAAGTCTCATCCCAAATGAACTTAATTCCCTTCCTGGTCAAGTGAGTCAATGGGGCAGCAATCGTAGAAAATCCTTCTACGAAACGACTGTAGTAACCGGCCAACCCTAAAAAGCTCCTCACTTCGGTCACTGTTTTCGGCTGCTCCCAGTTTGCCACTGCCTCAATCTTCTGGGGATCAACACGAATTCCTTCCGCATAAATCACATGTCCCAGAAACCCAATACTAGTTAACCAAAATTGGCACTTACTCAATTTGGCAAAAAGCTGGTTCTCCCTTAGTGTATCAAGCACAAGCCTCAAGTGCTTCTCATGCGCCTTCTTACTGTTTGAATACACCAAAATATCATCAATAAACACAATGAAAAATTGATCAAGGTATTTCCGGAACACTTGGTTCATCAAATCCATAAATGCCGTCGGTGCATTAGTTAACCTGAATGGCATTACTAAAGACTCATAATGACCATACCGAGTCTGGAAGGCTGTTTTCGGAATATCCTCTTCTCGGATCCTCAACTGATGATAACCAGAACGGAGATCAATCTTCGAAAAATACTTAGCTCCCCTTAATTGGTCAAACAATTCATCAATTCGGGGCAAAGGGTACTTATTCTTTATCGTAACCTTATTAAGTTGCCTATAATCCATGCATAATCTCAAGCTGCCCTCTTTCTTTCTTACAAATAGCACGGGGGCTCCCCATGGTGACACACTCGGCCGAATAAACCCCGAATCAACTAAATCTTGCAACTGCACCTTCAATTCCATTAACTCAGCTGGTGCCATTCGATAAGGTGTCAAGGAAATAGGTCGTGTACGAGGAATCAAGTCGAAAGTGAACTCAATCTCCCTACGCGGTGGTAACCCTGGTAAATCCTCAGGAAACACATCTAGGAACTCATATACTATGGGGATATCCTTGGCCTTGGCTGGGGTATCCCATACATCGATCACATGATCCAAATAACCCTAGCAGCCTCTCCTCAACAATCTATTTGCCGTGAGGGCCGATATGACTCTAGAGGGTAGCACCCTCCGATCTCCCTGAAATATCACCTCTGGCAATCCTAGACTCCAGAGTATCACCCTCTTATCGAAACACTCGATAGAGGCATGATGGGTTGTCAACCAATCCATCCCAAGGATAACATCAAAATCATACAAATCTAGGAATATCAAATCATACACTAGATTAACACCCCATATCATTACCGGACAATCTTGTATCACCTGGTTTACCATATATATATCACCAGTCGGCGTACCGACTCCCATATCACAACCAATCGCAGAGATCTCTTTATCGGCTAATGAGGCATAATCCCGAGAAACAAAAGAGTGGGTAGCTCCCAGGTCTATTAATGTACGTGCATGATGACCAAAAATAGTAAGGATACTGTCACCACTCCTGAGGCTGCTCAGGCCTCCTGTTGAGTTACTGTAAATACTCGAGCATGTGGTCCCGAAGTCCGACCACGTCCTCCTGGTCCACCACGTCCTCTGCTAACTCCTCTCCCACCTGTCGCATTTGAGGTCGAGGCTGCACTCAGACCTTACTCCGTAGTGCCCCAACTTGTACCACTACCACCGGCCAAACATGGGCAGTCCCTCTTGAAGTGACCCTGCTCCCTAAAATGATAGCAAACAAGAACAATACCCTGGTTGGGCCCACTGCTCTTTCGGTTCGTTGATCCCACTGACGCCTCACTAGACTGAGCTGTCGCTGGAGGTCGAAACCCAAATCTCTGTGAGCTCCTCCCATCGCTAAAGTTCGAACGAGCACCACTAGAAGATCTAGAACTGAAACTACCTCTCTTCGGAGTCATCTGGCTCACCGCTCCCTGAGACTGTCGCTCACGGTTCCGACCAAACCTTGAAAATTGTTGTCGTACTGGCAAGGTCGCCTCAACTCTAGCGGCAGCATCAGACAACTCTCTCAGGGTAGCATAAGATCCTACTGCCACAGCGCCCTGGATCTCATTTCTCAATCCCTGCTCAAATCTTCGACACTTGTCCTCCTTATTTTCCACATCCAGAGGAGCGAAACTAGATAAGTTCAAGAATTTTTGCTCGTAGTCGGCCACTGACAGGTTTCCTTGTTGCAGCTGTAGAAACTCAACCTCCTTAGCGTTACGAAAAGAATGAGGATAAAACTGATCTAGAAAATGGTGCTAGAAATCCTCCCAAATCAGGGTGCGGGCATCCGACCCAGTCAGCTGTAACCCATGCCACCATCTATAAGCATTGCTACTCAGCATAAATGTGGCTAATGGAACCATATCCTCTGGAGGGAATGGCATGATCTAAAAAATTCGCTCCAAATGAGTAATCCACTCATTGGTCTCGTCTGGGTTGGTCTGGCCAGTAAACCTAGTGGCCCCCCAAACGTTGAGCTCTCTCTACATCTGGACCCCTCATCTCATCACCAGGTTGTGCACAGGGCTCGCGTCATGGAGGCATGTTGAGATATCTGTAAGTAAAACAGATCAGTATAACAACACATGGATACAATGTGCAAGACTCAGACCGCAACCTAATGCTCTGATACCAATTTGACAAGACCCATCCCGATTATCCCTCGATAATCGTGAAAGATCCTACTCCCGTCTCACAATAACTCTAAAGTGCCAAAATTAACCTTACAATATATATATACAGCATAAAAAATGACAGACATTGTCAGACAAGGGATAGTTAAGTTTTATAGGACTGTTGACCTCACAAGTTTGACTAGTCAACAGGCTTACAGAGCATAGGTAATATTACAAGTAGGGATCAAAATCCTACTCTGTAAGGTGTCTGAGTGCGCAATGGTCTACTTATTCCTCTGCCTCTTTACCAGCCCCTGTACCTGTGCACTGGCCTGGAGGGTAAATAAAACATCAAAGGTGTGAGTGGAGAAAATAAACTTTTATAAATACATGTATCAAAATACATTCTTATCCTCCAGTTTCACAAACATGCATGCATATCAGAAAATCATGAGTAAAATATCAGGGCACAAACAGAAATCTCAAATATCAATAAAACCACGGGACTCATTTCCATATCCAATCTCATAGTCACGGTATCCCTGCAACGCGTGCAAATCAATAGACTCAAGGACCGCTCAAAATCCGAGCATGTCGCTGTGAACACATCACTAGCAGATAATCCAGATTGTCATGAACACATCACCGACCGATCTCCATATAATCCAGTACATCTGATCTGAG
Organism: Prinsepia uniflora; assembly: GCA_032719365.1. NCBI lineage: Eukaryota > Viridiplantae > Streptophyta > Magnoliopsida > Rosales > Rosaceae > Prinsepia > Prinsepia uniflora. Next base: position 30,801,447 of record CM064867.1, on the reverse strand, counting down.
GAGCCTCCCTCAGCTGCAAGACAACAGACCGTGCTACGTGACCTCTCCGGACGAACACATCCCATGCCGGAGGCGAGCGTTATCTCCAGGGTTCATTTCGGGAAAACACATTTCCAACCGGAAGCCCTAATATCCACAACACAGGGTGCACTCCGGGGGAAACATATTCCCACCCGAAAGCCATAAATATCTGCAACATATCACCACCATGAAAACCAGTGAAAAATAGTTGCATTTGAAATCAAAACTATTTTCAACACAGGGTCTCAGCCCAAAACATAGTTTCCTCAAAATCTGTAAAACAAGAGTCCAGATTATTTCATAAATCTGAAAACCGTCAATATCATCATGTAATCAAATGGAAATACCAATTCAATCAAACTCACACCTCCAATGGGTCTCAAGCCCAAAATATCATTTTCTCGCAAATCCGTGCAATCGCAAGCTCAGTTTCCATTTTCACATAAATCCATAGAATATATCCAAAAAGCATTACAAATCCATCAAATCAATCCTTGACTCATAATCCGAGTCAAAACCAATCTCAAATCCCGAGCTTTCGCCCAAAACAACAATTTCACAGTTTTCTCGAAAATCGTGCCCAAAACAATATAAAACAATATAATATTCCCAAAATCTAGAAATCATCATATCCAAACATTAACCATGACAAATCATTTCAAATCATATAATAAAGCATTTAAAGCATATATGCATGTATTCTGGGTAGAAAACAAAAGTCCACTCACACACCGTCCAGATTGTTCAGTCTCGAGCTGTTCGCTCTCTTCCGAAGTCCTGGGAATATTCTGGCCTATCAAACAAAGTAATTTAAGATTACTAGGTTATAACATAACCCCACATACGAATTCCCTAATCGAAGGAATTTAATAATATTATTTAAACATAAACTATACGCATCGAGCACTCGAACTACTCCGAATCCATTCCTGATTGACCCGAAACCAACACCAATAGGTTCGTATCATCAAGAACATTAAAAAGTATGTTGGACATGCCCTTAGAAACCCAGCCATGCGCCCTCAAGCGCCTACGCAAGCGGCTGCGCGTGAAAGCCACGTGGTTGCACAGTTCTGCTACAGTGACTTCCCTTTCACCCGATTTTCTGATAAACGGGCTGTGAACCCGCAAGGCGACCCGGTAAATTTTTAATCAATTCGACCTTAATTTCTTTCATTCTTTCGTTTGAGTCCATCTAATCCATCTTAATTTAAGTTCTGTAAACTTAATTACTACAATCACGGCCTTAATCCTTACATCCCATGATGAACTTTCAAACGGGTTTCATTTTCAGGTTCACTCAATTCGTCCCAGTTTTTCTAATTAATTGACACAGGAAGCATCGTGAGATTGTAATAAACATTTATACATAATTAATTACACAAGTTCTTACCTCAAGTTGTTCGAACTCGACCTCGATTTTGTGAAGAAATTGGAGCTTCCGTTCTTGATCAAAACGACATCAATTTCCCTCGTTTTTGTTGTGTACTCCTTCGAAATAATCTCAGGAAGTTGAATCAAACCTCAATTTTGTTTCTCAAGGCTTACAAATTTGAATTTGAATTCTCACTTTGTTTTCCAATTATTCGATCCTGGGTTTTCGGTTATCCTCTCGGTCCCTCGTTTTTTTGTCCTTCTGTTTTCTTGCTCTAATCCTCTCAATTGCACCAGGTTGTTCAAGGTGTTTCGAATGGTTGCTGGTTGGATCGAAGGAGATCTATGTTCTCTGTTTTTTTTCTGTGTTTGTTTTTCCTTTGAATTGATAATTTAAAGTGATAATTGTTAAGTCTCACCGTGGAAACTTCAACCACTAAGCCTCCATTTGAGGTGACATGTGTCAGTGGCGGGTGGCATGAGACATCACCTTTGTGACTCAGCCAAATCTCGTCATTTGACCATTTTGCCCTTCGGTCGTCAAATTACCAATTTACCCCTGATATTTGCAGACCCGTAACTTTCACATCCGAGCTCCGTTTTCGACGTGCCACCTGCCTACGAACTCAGCGTCTCGAGACCTACACAATGGTCCTCTGAAAATGTACAAAAATTATTCCAAACAAAAATTTAACTCCTAACCACACCTCTCCAAGGTTAAAAACGTCATTTTACATATTATTTTATAAATTTACATTATGTGGATTTCCAGGGCGTTACATCTGCCAACTCCCATCTCTCCAGCTCAGCAGCTTGCTACTGATTCAAACCTACTCCACTTTTGCACGTTTTCAGCTAATTTTCCAGCCCCAAATCAACTCTAATTTTCAACATTTACATCATTTCTCCATGTACAATTTTATTATTATTTTTATATTTTATTTTGTATTTTATTTTTTTTAATTTCGGCACTCCGGCTATAAATAGGGAGGTCATTTCAATTGTTTTGGGTCCCCAATTTTAGTCTCATTTTTCCCTTTTAATAGTTCATTTTTCTTTCTTCCTTTAGTTCTTCTTCTTTTTATTTTGTAGATTTATTTTGGGACCATTTTGTAACTTCTTTTAATTAGTAATCTTAGTTTCATTTTCTTTATTTTGTTCAAGGTAATTACTGAAACTTCTCTTTAATTACATTTTTATGCTTTCCTTAAGAAAAACCTTAGGGTAGGTCATTTTAAGGCAATTCAAGAGTTTTTAAGACCGAATTCCTCGAATTTCTTCTTCCATCTTCACAAATTTCCTGCTGCTATTCGGTGATTCTTGTGAAAAACCATATTTTTCTACTTAAATTCTTGTTATTGTTTTAGTTTTACTTGTAATTCCATATATGTGTTGTTATTTTCTTTATAACATTTGTAAGTATGAATACAATCTCCATGTATTTTACCTTCTGAATTTCTTTTACTTCATATGTTTTAGTGCTTAAACTTCAATTCAAAACTAAATGTTGATCCGCTGTTCTGGGCATTTAGAATAGAGTTGAAGAGATTTAATATTTGACCGCTGTTCGGCGCATTAAATCACAAACTTAAGGTAGATCATATTGTAAGTAATAATTCGTTGTTCGGTGCATTTTTAATATGAAAAACGTATGCACGTAATGAAGATGATGAATGTAGGATTTCGTGATTGGTTCAATATAAGCAATATGTTAGAGTGTTAGTGAAAATTGTATTTAAAGGAAGTTTATTTTAGGAGCAGTTTTAAATAATGTTATTGTTAATTTTAATTTAATTATTAGTTAGTGTTTTCTTTAGTTTAGATTACAAATCTTTTCAAACCCCCCATTTAATTATTTATTCTTTAATTTTTTTATTCTTTATTTTTTAGTTCATTTATTCTTTATTCTTTTATTCATTAATTCATTTGTTCTTTTATTCTTTGATTATTCATTATTTTTTCTCACTAACATAATATTAATGTTCCCTAATTTCCCTAGTTAAGAATGATCTCTATTTACCAATACTACAACGATGCAAAAAGGTTTAAATGGTATAATACTCAAATTACGTGTTAATTTAATGTGTAGTTTGAGCGTTATCAAGGCACCCTAAAGTAAGGTGAGATGGTCTGGGGCTTGATCCCGAAATTTATCACCTATCATGGGACAATGGGTACGCAAAATGGCACCCATGTCATGCACCATCAAGCTGTGTTCTTTGACGGGCGATTGGCCGAGCCAATCAACGAAAATAATCTCGATCTTCGTGCATATCGCTCGACAAACCCATTGGGATGCCTTCCCTCGGTTGATCTCACGCACTCTATGAGACCTCCCTACAAATTGTGTAAACATTAGTAAGAAAAATTAACAAAATTAGAGATCGAAAATGTTTTAACAAGACTTATTGATCAACTCACCCAAAGGGATCGTACCGACTACCTCCGGGGTGTCCCCACCGACCTGGTTCTCCGATGGCTTGAGATCAATACAACGTTGCCCTCGTTGCTTTGAATATAGCCAACGAGCCAACCTAGCTCCAGCTCGGACATACTCCTCGATCGGGAACCTCGAAATCGGCGGGACAACCAGTGTGTCAGATGCAGGTAGTGAGGTTGGTGTCGAGACTGGTGTGGTAGATGCTGGTGGAGGGGTTGGAGTCGAGACTAGTGTGGCAGATGTTAGTGCTGGTGAAGGGGTTGGAGTCGAGACAGGTGTATGCGGTATCAGTGTCGAGCCAACATGGTCCCTAGGTGTATTCGGCACCGACAAAGTCGCGAAGACCGCCAGTTGTTGAACTAGTCATGATGAAATACGAGGACGAGCTCGTGAAGTAATCAACATGGGTGTCGACATCTACAAAAAATAATCAATAATTAATAATCAATAATAATCAATAATAATAAAATACTTAACAATTACTAATAAAAAATAATAAAAATTCAATAAAAATATATAAAAAATCATACAAAAATTGTTAATAATAAAAAATACTTAACAATTACTAATAAAAATATATAAAAATCATAAAATATAGTTAATAATAAAAAATAATCAATAATAAAAAATACTTAACAATTAGAAATAAAAAAAATAAAAAATTCAATAAAATATATAAAAATCACACAAAAGTAGGTAATAATAAAAAATCATCAATAATAAAAAAATACTTAACAATTACTAATAAAAAATAATAAAATATATAAAAATCATAAAAAAAAATAGATAATAATAAAAAATAAAAAATACTTAATAATTGCTAATAAAAAATAATTAAAATTCAATAAAAATATACAAAAAATAGGTAATAATAAAAAATACTTGACAGTTAATAATAAAAAATTAATAAAAATATATAAAAATCATACAAAAATAGTTAATAATAAAAAATAATCAATAATAACAAAATACTTAACAATTACTAATAAAAATATTACTAATAATAATTTAAATTCAAACCATAAAAAATAATCAATAATGAATAATCAAAATTCCATCATAAAATCACATACATAACCATGCTAACCAAAATTTGAACCTAAAATCACAAACTTAGTCCATGCTAACCAATATATAATCCATGAATTCAAAACCAAATTCCAATACAAAATTAAAAACAATTAATCCATGCCAAAATTATATAACCCATGATAGTGCACTGCCAAAATCCAATTCAATTTCCGATCAATTGGTCCGAAAAATTAAGCCAAGAACTAAAACTAAAATCAATAAACATTAAATCAAGAAATTCAATAAATATTCCTAAAAACTAAAATCAATAAACATTTTAATAATCATTGCTAAAAACTAAAATCAATAAACATTAAACCAAGAAATTCAATAAAAATCATAAAAACTAAAATCAATACACATATTAATAATCATTACTAAAAACTAAAATCAATAAATATTAAACCAAGGCATTCACGAAATTCAAACTAAAATTACACCATGATATTGAAAACTAATAATCAAAGAAAAAATTAACAAAAAATGGAAGTGAGGGAGAGAAGGTTGTTCAAACTTCACAATAAAAAATAAAAAATAATAAAAAATTCGTCTGTCGAAATTCGCGATGTTTTGAGAAGATTAAGCTGTCCGATCGTGATAGAATGTTTTGTAACCGTCGATTCGTTACGCCTCATTCCCTAGCCCCAGGATTTCAAAATCTTCTAAATTTTTACATAGACAATCCACGAGTATGTACAATAAATGTGGACGGGTGGATCAGTCGAATTATCAGTGGAAACTCTCCAAATTTGCAAACAATATATGGGTTTGAAACTGTAATATAAATCATACCCGACGAAGTATAATACACATTCATCGGGTTAAATACTGGACCCTAAACCCTAAATTATATTTAATTAAACACAGAGAATAATATAAAAGGCACATCGGGTAGCATCTTGTTACCTGACGGGGTTTCATAATATGCTTGTCGGATATACTAGACACTAAACCCTAAACCCTAAACCCAAAACCCTACATTATATTTAATTAATCCCGACAAATAATCTGGAAAGAGCGTGTCGAGTATACGTGACGGTAATTTGGTTACCCAACGGGCCTTTTATCGGGTAACATATTCTATGAAGAGCTGCCGAATTTGAGTACCCGAAGGGTATTTCTTTTATGGTTTGTCGGGTATTATATAATCAATTGTGTTAACTTGTTTTCGAGTTATGTAATTTTTTTTATGGAATTTTTATTTGAAGTATTTGGAAAAATGATGAATCTTATTGAGTAATAATTGAGTTTTATGTCTTACAAATAATCAATCGATTTCAGTTTCACTATCCCCCACCCAATCGCCCTCGTCATCTGAGGGGTGCTCCGTGATTGACTCCTCATGATCACTTTCAATTCGTTCTAATGTCTCAGGATCAATGAAAATGCCATCAATCGCAATTGGTGGAATTACATCGTTGGTCGGAACTCCATCTACATGTAGGCTGGATATAGAGGAATCCGCATGGTAAACAATTTGGTCGTTATCTGTGTTTGTCTCATCGTCATGATAACGATCCTCCAAATCCCAAATATTTATGTGATTGACCATCTCAGCAACTCTCCAACCAGTACTAGCGTTTGGATCATCCACATAAAAAAACTTGTTTCGCCGTACTTGCCAAGATGTATGGATCACTCTCAAACCATCAAGTGTTTGTGTTGATAGAGGTGCATAAATGATCTTTAATGACCCGCCCTGGGAGATTAGGGTTCGTAACTGTAATGACCCGTCCCTGATTTTAAGGATTAATTAAAAATTAATGATGGATTAGCCTCGCTAATCGGGGATTAACCTCGTTAATCAAGAATTACCTGAGGATTAATAGACATTCAGGGCGAAATTACGATTTTGCCCCTAGACAAGGTTAAAAAGTTGACATTTTATCCAGGAGGTCCAATGGCCGAGGGCCGAGAACCGAGAACCGTTACGTAGATCACATCGATACGAATCCGTAGATAGGCAGCACGTCGAATTCGAACGTTCGAAGGAGAAGTTACGGTTCACGGAAGTTCGAACGTACTCTTGCACGTTTTACTAGACGGGGGACTTTTGGTAGCAAGTGGGGCCCATCTTTTTGGACAAGCCCAATGAATGAGTGATAAGTGTCACCCATCCATTACCCAACCCAAACAATTTATGCATATCCCTTCCCGTTTTTCTTGTTTGACCATTTCCACAATCATGTTTGTGACGCCCAGAGAGTGAGGTGAGGATGCTGTGAGGGTGGTGGCTGGCCAGGATGGCGCCGCCGTGGACGGCGAAGGGAGAATCGTGCACGGTGAGCCGATTTTACCCGATTCCTTCCATTTTTAATTTTTGATGTTAAGGACGGGTTTAGGTGTTTATAATGGGTTTAATAGGTTTCTAGGAAGGTATTAGGGCGGTTTTGGTGGTGGTTCACGGCTGAGAAAGCCTTGGGGAATTTCTGGAAAAACTAAACCGTGAGGGATTTTTGGACCGTTGGGTTTTTGTGGGTTTTAGACGATTTTGATTTCGTATTTAGGTTCCTAGGATCGAATTAGGAAGAATAGGATTGATTAGGAAGAAAAAGGATGAAGATTGAATGGTTTAAGGACCTGGACCAGGTACGCCGTTCCAGTTGGGCCGGATTTGCAGAGAAAATCAGACCGGTCGGCTAAAGGTAGGAGACGACACTGTAGCTAGGCGCGTGGCTCCCACGCGCAACCACTTTAGGAGGCGCGTACGGGCGCGTGGGGGAGATTTTGGGAAAACATCCAACATGTAATTTTATCTATTCGATGTAACGAACATTTTGGGACTGGTTTCGCGTCAATTGGACACCATTTCGATATAGTTCGAGTTGTCTGAAGATTTAGGTTCGCTTTTAAAAATAGTTAAAAAAACCGAAAAATTAGGGGGCTTTAGTGAGGGGATAATTAAGTATTTATTAATCCTCTAAAGTTATTTGGACAGGTTTGGAAACCCTGCAGACGACGATTGACCCAAGAAAGCATACTGTGCGCGTATCGAGGTGGCAACACGGACGGTCTGTGAGTGGACTTGCTTTTATGAATCGATGCATGCATAAATGTTTTATAAGTACTTTAATACATTTTTTGTGATGCCATGAGTGCATTTGTGTGTGTGTTTACGTATTGGCACGTATTTCGAGGTTTTCGGCCTTATACGCTTTTATGGTTCGGTTTTTGATGAAATGGTTTTGAAAGGTAAAACGAACCTTGTGGTCATGATTTGATTCGGGTATGAGACCCATTTAATTTTTTGTTTTGATTTGGGCATGTGGTCCTATTGATGTCCTACGAGTCTGAGTCGTGGTCGTGGCGGATGCTGTGTGCACGGCCACAGACGACGTGACGCTCGCCTCCGGACTGGGGATGTGTTCCTTCCGGAGAGGTCACGATGCACGTCCCGTGGTCGGGCAGCCATTGGAGGCTCGACTTCGGAGTGCTGACGGTATAGGAGAGCGATCGATGATGTGTTCACCACGTTCTAGAGATGGTCACGGTAGTAATATGTTCACGACGACATTATCCCTAGTCTAACACTCCGTGTCAGACGGGAGCAAACACGTCCCACGTTAATCCCGAGGGATTTGGGATGGGTCCTGTCAGTTTGGTATCAGAGCAGGTTGGCTCTATGATACTTATGGTACTCTAATACCAGTTGGTATTAAAGCGGTTTTTACTCTCAAAGTACGCGTAGATCGAGGATGTGATGTCTTTGTAGTCATAACAGCCCGTCATCAACCTGATAGTTAGGGTACTAGTATGAGGGTTTGGTAGAATCGACCCTATTACGAGAGGTTAGATCCCGACGGGGATTAACGAGCGTGTGAATCCAACGGCTTAGGACCGTCGTGTTACTGGAGATAGGATCAAATGGACCCATAGGCACCGTATGACGACCCGAGAGTTGGGACCTTTGAGTACCCATGACGGATATGGAACGGAGCTTAGTGGAATCCATGGAGATCGGACGTTGGGATCATCCACAATAGAACTGCAAAGTTCAAAAATTGTGCTGTAGGGAGCAGTTGAGGTCATGGAGGACCTAGTGGACGACTCTGGTTGAGTCTAGTTGAGACTGGTTGGAATAGGACCATCGATACTATTTGGCATGAGATGCCATGTTTAGAGGAGTTGAATCGTGGAGGGATGTCGACCGGCAGAGAATGCCCGGAGTAATCGTTGTGTGATGTGGTAGGAGACGATTGTGATGTGTAGTAGCAGTGCAGTGTTAGACACGGAGTATGGCCGAGTACTCGTGGAGGCTAGCGGCTAGGAGCTGTAGAGTTTACGTGAGGGTGAAAACCGTAAAGTTACGAGGAGAGGAGGTCCTCTGGTTGTGGTTACTGGTTGTTGGGATAACAGTATCGGAGTACGACGATCATTCGAAGTCTAGGCGAGGGATCACTCGAGATGGACATACTGCAGGGAGTGGCCACTGCAGCGAGCAGTCGGGTTGTGGTAACCCTAGATGGCGATTGATTGGACGAGTGACCAGGAGAGTGGTACTTGTCGATCAGATTCCGAGGTGGACCGATCAGTGGACGTTGTGTGTTGAGCGGTTGGTGCCGGCGGTGAGTGGACCGCTTAGGTTCAAAGTATCGGTGGTGATGTGTGTGAGTTGTGTCCGTACAGGCTCGCGGTAGGAACCACCATCGAGGCTGGATTTGTTGTTGGTAGTTATGGAGACGTGGGAGACGTACGGGGAAAGTTCATTTCTGATATGGATTTTCGGAATGGTCATACCCAGAGTCGTGGGTACGAGGGCAGTAGAACCCCTCCGACCAGAGAAGAGATAAGTGGTGATTGCTCTTTTTGAGTAAGGTCTGAAGATGGGTTGACTCGCACTCTGTGTGGAGGAGATGCGATGACATTAACAAGGAAAGACGACGAGCCACGAGCTGAGGGTAGCTCAGCTGTGATGTGCTCATGGTAAGGCTCCACCACTACACGACGAAAAGGATTCATTGGCTAAAGTAGATTCGTCTTGGGAATAGTGTGGGAGATGGTTTGGTTAACTGTGGTTGACCATACCTCCTGAATTTGTGTTAGCTTGGTTGAGGAGAAATTGGCTTGTGAGAAATAAAATAGGTCACTACAGTAGTTATCGACAGTTGTCGTTGGTTGGAAGGAATGGATAACGCGAGTACTGTACTGAGGATTAGTGACCGGAAAATCAAATTTGGTAGTACGCAGAGAGTTGACGACAAATCACAGCAGGATCCTGTTGTGACTCTTCAGTCGGGCGGTACATCGGATTAGGATGAATTGACATCCTTTTTGATGTGCATAAATGATCGTAAATGGATAAGCGAATTGGATTTCTTACGAACATGTGGAGGATGTCTGAGTGAGTGGAGGGCCTAGTTTGTGGCTGAGTTGGTAGACGTGTCCAAGACGGTGGCACCATCACTCATGCCTCATCTCAACACTCCACTTCCTTTCACACAACACTCACGGTTAAAGACGATCATAGGGTTCATCTGGATTGTTTCTCACAGTTCAAGCTCTCCTCTATTTCTCTCTGTTTGTAAAACACACACACACACACACACACCGTGCACGAATTTAAAACCAGTCTGAGGCTTCTACACCCATCCAGACCCAGCCAGGTGTCCAAAACCTGGTGGTCACCCCATCCAAAAACAGCCAAGTGTCCTGATATCACTCGGCACACATTCCAAGATAACAAAATGACCAAAATGCCCCTTACCGCGCAAATTACCATTTTTCTCCTCGAGTGTTCCTAGACCCATAACTTTGTCATCTGAACCCCAATTGACTCATGTCGCCTGTCGTTGTAACCAGGAGATCGAGATCTACCCAACGGTCCTCGAATTTCGTGAAAAGTCCATGTCGTCTGAAAAGTCAACAAATCGTCCCTTTTTAACCAAATTACCAAATTACCCTCCAACTTCCGAACGTCATAACTTTTTCCTCGAATGTCAAAATCGGACGTGACACCTGTCTATGAACTCGTGACGTCCTGAACTACGTCAGGGTTATGGGCCAAAGTCCATTTGACCGCCCGAACAAAAGTCAACATTTTTTCCCATTCCAAGGGCAAAATCGTCATTTTGCACCGTCCATCCGAAAGCACCGAACTAATCACCGATTAACTTTACTAATCTGTCATTAATCATTAATCACCATCCGTCTGAAAGCACCCAACTAAGCACCTTCTGTCCGAGTACTACCGTTTAGCCACGATCGTGCTCGTGGACTTAGTGAGTGTGTGAGAGGAGAATGGTATTCCTCTGAACAGTGAATTACGGTGACGAATTGTTGAGTGACAGAGGTTGAGTATCGCTCCGTGGAAGTAGAGGATAGTTGTCAGATCGGATGTTGATTAGGATACCAGCTCCGGTGGTCGGATGAGAAGAGTCGTCAAACTGAAAAGCTTACTGTGGATGTCAGAAAAGAAGAACCATCAGGCTGAAAAGCCTATTGGACGGCGATTTAGTATAACTGACTTGTCAGAGTGAGCGTCAGGTGAGATCGGCGAGACGTCGACATTCTGTCTCGAGTTAGACTTACAAGCCGAAGCGTGGCTGTGTCGGACGTGTACTGTTACACGGGTACTCTCGTGTGAGTGCAACGAACCGAGTAGAGGAAAACGATTGGATTTCCACATTTGTGTTGTGGAATTGGGTCAATTTGATTGGGCCAATGGAAAGTTACATTAATTCTACGTTAAAATGGGCCAATGGAACAAAGACCCCGCTGTTTTGCGACGACAACCACTGTACGTTTCTCCTCGAAATGGGCCAATGGAAAGTTGCATTATTTCTACATTAAAATTTGGAGAGTTTTCATCTTTCAGCTGGGCCAGCTGGTTAGATGTACAAAATTTGATTAATTATGAAATTTCAGTTAGTAACTTATAAATAAAATATTTCACTTACATGCGTGGAAAACCAACGTGGGAATAAATGTCTATCCATTTCCGTCCAATTAGACGGATATTCGGCATACTACTCGTGAAAAGGCCATACTTCGTCACAGTTATTCAGGATAAACCAATGAGCAACGTCGATGTCTCAATTGGTGAACGACTCTAAGACTAGACCATTGTCGAATGGTCGTTCAAGTTGGGAAAATACAAATAGGGTCTCTAGATGTTGACCACCATCGTCGTTATGTGAGACCTTGCTAAAGAAAGTCTCTACATTCTGAAAGTACATTGCACAAAAAGTGAGCGACTCCTTTGCAATGTATGCCTCCGCTATAGAGCCTTCAGGACGTGTCTTTTTGCGGACATACCGTTTATATGTACCTAACATCCTGTAATAAAATATACATTATGAATCACAATTATGAACGACAAAAAGGAATTAGGGACAAAAAGGTAGGAATTAGTCATACCTCTTGATGACTTACATCTAACGATAGTGCATTGAGCCCGCTAGCTTTGCCTCGTCTAGAAAATATATTAGAAGGTGCACCATTATATCCAAAAATTCCGGTGGATATATTTGCTCTAACCGACACATAATGTAGACAATATTCTCATTTATTGCATCGAGGTCGACCTTTACCAACGATTTGACACATAATATCTGAAAAAATTGAAAAAATAAACTAGAGTCTCAACAACGCCGGGCTCCAAGTACAACCGAATGCTAATTGGTATGAGTCGTTGTAGTAAGACATGATAGTCATGACTCTTCATATCAGATAAGGTGCCACTGTCTGTGCTAACATTTCGTGATATATTACCGGCATACCCATCGGGAAACTTCACACCTTGCAACCACTTTTAAAAAAAAAAATTCTTATTTTCCGGGGTTAATGTATAACTTGGATGAGCCATGACGTATTTTCCATTGACGACTTTCGGCCACAAATTTGGGCGAATCCCCATTTCTTGCATACCTAGCCGAGTTTTTTTGTGTCTTTGGACTTGCCTTCAATGGGTAAAGTAGTTCCCACAACACTCTCAACAACATTCTTCTTGATGTGCATAGGGTCTGTGATGTGTCTGATTTTCAATTTCGACCAATATGGCAACCTGAAGATTATGATTTTTTCGTCCAATTTTCCTATTCAGGAGGTTTCGGACCTCGTGTGATAAAGTCATGTATACTTTTCAATTTAGAGAATAGCTCATCACCGGATATTTCTTGGGGTCGAGCACGTAACTCTAGTTTTCCATCAAATGAGTCCGATTACGTACGCCATCGGCGATTCCAAGGCAAAAACCTCCTTGAACCTAGGTAGCATACCTTCGATGCATGCCAAAATGATTTTGTGTCTGGATCACATGTAGGACAGGCAAGATAACCTTTGGTGCTCCACCCTGCCAACATACCGTAAGCTAGAAAATCATTACTTGTCCACATTGCTGCTGCTCGTAGAGTGAACATTTTCCCACCAAATTTGTCGTATGTTCGTACACCATTTTTCCACAGATCTACGAGCTCATCAATTAATGGCCCCAAATAAATATCGATGGAATTACTTAGGGATTTAGGTCCCGGTATCAAAATACTGAGGATTGTGAACTCTTTCCTCATGCATCTGCAAGGAGGTAGGTTATACAGAACCATAACCACTGACCATGTACTATACAGCTTTGCAAAACTCCTGAAGGGATTAAAACTATCAGTAGCAAGCCCTAATCTGAAATTTTTTGACTCCGCAGCGAAATCAGGATACATCTTGTCTAATTCCTTCCAAGCCTCGCCATCAGCTGGATGCCTTAATGTATCATCATGAATGGGCTCATCTTTGTTCCACCTCATATCCCGCGCTGTGTGAGACGACATGCAGAATCGTTGTAGCCTTAGTTTCAGTGCAAAATAACGCAACACCTTGTTTGGAATCTTGTTTTTTTTTTCGAAACCTAGGCCCATTACACACGGGATATTTATCAAGCTACTCAAATTCACCATAAAATAATGCACAATTGTTCTTGTATGCATGAATTTTGACATACCCTAAACCGAGACCCTTCAACAACTTCTTCGAGTTAGGAAGAAAATTTTCTTCTGGGAGCATTTGAATGATGATGTCAAGTATGTGAACAAAATGCTTGTTCGTTTGATTATACTCAACTTTCATGTGCATCAACTCTACAACTGCCCCTAGAACCGAAAAAGTCTTACAACCCGAGTACAATTCACGCTGAGCTTCTTTTAACAATCTCTCGTAATGAAGATCATCTTCGGGTTGAAACTTGGGTGCTTCACCATCCATATAATTGGATGTGGGAGGAAAAACATCGGTTAATATCTAAAGGACTTGATCATTATCACATCGCTCATCCAAACTGAAGATGAGGCCTACGAACTGAAGATGCCAATTCAGTAAATATTTCTTTGTCGTGATATATCCTATTAGTGCAATTGTGTACGATCCCGTTTCGATCCAAATCATATTGAATCTCATTCAACGGCATCCGATTGCAGTTATTACATTTACGGCATCTGACTGCCGTTATTACAGTTACGGCATCCGACTGCAGTTATTACATTTACGGCACAGACAAACTATAGATGTCTCATCAATGCAATGATTACGTGCAAACTCAATGAAGCTGTCAATCCCATCCATCTACTGAACCCCAGATCAATCAAACAATTGCATCCAACTTCTGTCCATTATACCTGTCAGCACAAAATATAGTCATTGTAAGTAATTGGGTTAACGTTGTCGACAAAGGAATATCAAAAGTCGCTCGTCTCCTTATTACTACGGTTTTGTGGCCCTATCCCATTCGAGAGTGCACATTCTGTGCTGTTCGATCGGCAGTCAACGAGCCAAAGTTTCGATCAGTGGAAAATTCGGCAGCATCTCCTTACAGTTCCCAAATGCGGGACATAGATATTACGAAGAAATATCTAGTACGCATTCAAAGAACATTGTAGGTGGCGAACATACCGAATTTTCCACAACCGAAACCTGACCTTGTAAACAACAAACTATACAGCACATAGTTGCACACTCCCAAACTGTCCGAATAAATGGAAAATTCAAGAGTCAGTCAATCACCTCGATTCATTGACTCGCAAACGGGTCTAAGGTTGTTTCTTAAATTTAATTATACAAATTTAATCAACCCGATTAACTTTCCATAAACTGTTATGAAATATAAACACATTTCACACCATCAAAATTTATGAAATAAGATAGTTTACCAACAATTTTCTATTTTCCTAATATATGATCTTAATTTTCTAATTTCCTAACATATTTTCAAATTTCTTAATTTCCTAACATATATTCGATTTTTCTAATTTCCTAATATATTTTCTTAATTTCCTAATTTCCAAACATATTCTCTATTTTTTTAATTTCCTAACATATTTTCTATTTTCCTAATTTCCTAATATATTTTCTTAATTTTCTAATTTCCTAACATATTCTCTAATTTCTTAACTTTCTAACATATTTTCTAATTTCCTAACTAATTTTCTAATTTCCTAATTTCGTAACTAATTTTCTAATTTTCTAATTTCCTATCACAATTTATATTTCCTAATTCATAACATACTTTCTATTTTCATCTTTTCTTAATAAATCTTCTAATTTCCTACACTATTTTCACACAAATAATCAACAATTTCAACATACATATCAAAATAAAAAACGATAACAAAATCTCCAAAATTAAAAACATACCTTTGATTGAAGATGGAGTGATGAGAAAATGAATTAATGTGATTGGTGAGGAATTAATATTAGGGAATATAGAATTTGAGAGAGATAGAGAGAGAGAGAGAGATAGAGAGAGGTGTGAAAAAATTATGAAAATACAGTTGGGGAGGAAGAAGGGTGGATCAGATGTGATAAATGCTGAAAGATGGTTGCTCGACGAAACCTGTCGTTGGGCCAATTTTAATGATGCATTGGGTAAGCTTCACATCTTGGCGCGAAAACAATTCCTCCCCGCCAAATCATATATCCAACGACTTGGGACCGTCGGGTTTTGTGTAGTTACCCGACGAGTATAATGTCGCCGTCGGGTAACATCGTATTTTTCAGCGCAGGAATGGTTTCTTTTCGCGCCATAACGTTATTCGACGGTTTATTGTAAGTCGTCGGGTAATACTGTTTTTAACGACGATTTCTTGGTTATCGGGCAAAAAACCGTCAGGTGCCGGAGTCTTCATCCATCATCATCATTACCGAAAACCGAGCTAGCACACCTCCAGTACTTCACTGTTTAATTTATTAATTACCTATCAGATACATATGCAATCATGGTGATGACCCATGACCATCAAATCATCAATCCAAACCCCAATTCATGGGTTTCTTTCGACCTTAATTGTTTTCGTCGCATTTTTGTTCATCTCATTAATGTTTTTCCTACGTAATCTCATTTGTATTCATACACTGAGTTTCCTTTCAGCTTCAATCTCATTCATCAAGTATGTGAACTTTGAGTTCGCTCCATCTATGTATGCCTAAAAATGTAGAATGTACATATATATATATATGTATATATATGTGTGTGTTCTAGAACTTTAAGAATAGGAGAGACTTGATTGATTGATGTTAGTAGGCTGTTTGATTTGTTTCTAAACATTGGATATATAATTGCTTCAGTTAATTCGTGTTTTCCCTCTTATTAGGCCTATCAAGGGAATCTTATAGTTCCTTGTTTAAAAGGGGGACAAAATGAACAATTTGTTCTCTGTTTATTTCTTTTTTTTTCCCTAGCTATTAAGGGTCGTTTCGGGAATAAGAAATTGAATTTGGGATTTGATTGGCTCCAAGCACAAGAATTTGCCGAGCTCAAACACTACAAGAAACAAGCTTTTATCTGGTGAAAAGGATTCGTCGGGTAAAATAAAATCCGATAAGCCACTGTTGGGCAACTAGTCATCGAGCCGTCGCCATCAGGTCAGACCTTTTAACTACAAATGAACGTGTATCGTCGGGTAACATTACTTTTACCCGAAGCATACTTCGTCGATGAAACATCGTCGGGTAACATTGGGTCAACGACCCATGCCAGACGACAAAAACATGTTAGTCGGGCCACATTTATGTTGCTATTCGTCGTGTCAAGGTGATAAATTCATCAGGTTAAAAGCTAAACAACAATCAATAATAATTAATAACTAATAATAAACAAAATTATAATAATAATATTTAATAATTACTAATATTAAATACAGTCAATAAATCTACAATCACCCATAATCCATAATTTATATAAAACAATCAACTATAATCCATAATAATCAATCACAAATAATCAACTAAAATATAATCAAATTATTAATAAATACTTATCAAATATATATACAATAACTAATTAAAAAAATCAACCGTATATATAATAACTAAAAAACATTTATAAAACTTATACACAATATAATGAATATTTATAAACAATATAAACAATAGAAACAATATATAAACATTTATCAAAGAACAAAACTAATAAACATTTATAAAATAATTAATTAGAAATATATATATATATATATATATATATACACATTGAGAGAGAGAGAGAGAGAGAAATGAAACTTACAGTGGGAGAGAGAAGAGGTGACTGCTTGAATGGTGGAGGCGGCGATGACCTACGATGGCCGCGACGACGACCTACAAGGAGGAGAGGACTGAGGCTTCTCTGGCTGCAGAGAGAAGATAGGGGATTGAGTCTAAAAATCGAAGAGGTAGAAAAAGGAAGAAGGCGAAGGCTCTATCTGATTTTAAACGTTTGGAGACCTTTGCCAGATGAAGCTTCATCTGGTATGAATTAAATGATTCGTCGGATAACATTGACAGTGAAATTGAAGCGTCAGTGCTGAAGCATAAGAGTCTGGTCGTTTAGCATTACCCGACGAAGGTTTGTCGGGTAATATTAAGAGGTAAATTTGGGCGGGTAATTTTGTGATGTTAACAGATGAATTTTTTACGTTATCAGATGAATTTCCTCTCATCCAACCAGCTTTTTTACTAGTACTCATGATAGTTACACATAAGGGTGATTTTTCCAGAAAGATTGATGTGTTGTGTAATACCCCAGGCATTCGAGAAATGAAAAAAATGTCTATTTTGCCCATGAAAGTAAAAAAGATAACTTTTGACCAAAAAGTCAAAATATTGGCTTTTGGATCGGGACGTCCTCTAGAAAATCCAAAAAGACCGTTACAAAGACCTCGACCTCTTGAGTGCATAGATATGCAGCATTTTGAAAATAGAGGACGAATAGGTTCATTATGTGTCAAGAATGTGTAAGGAGCATTTTGGTATTTTTTTTGTAAGGGCAATTTGGTAATTTTACAAGCGCATGTTTAAATTAATCTAGAAACCCCTAGTTTTCCCTCAAATTCTCCCTCCCTAGCCTCTCCGACTGACGTACCATATATATATATATTGGTATGATGTAGGGCATTCGGGGAGGACACACCAAAAAAGAAAGGAAAATGAGAAGAAAAGAAAGGAAAATGAGAAGAAAAGAAAAGAAAAAGAAAAAAGAGGGGAGAGACAGAGGGGAACAGGCAGAGAGGGGGAAGGAAAGAGAAAAACTATGTTGAAGGGAAGAAATAGAGATGGGAACTGAGGTCTGGGTGACCTTGGATGGTTAGTTAAGTCCTTGGAGACATTTTGGGACCAAGAGATTGGAGGAAAGTAATTGGAAGGGCTGTTGACATAAGTTGGAAGCCATGGCCGATAGCCAAGGGGTTGAACTACATGATTAAGGTAAGTTTTTCCAGTTTTAATTGTATAGATCTTCTCCTGGAACATCAGAGATGATGTTAGATTGTTTAAGAAGGAAAAACGAACGTAAAACTGGCGTTTTTTAGCAGGGTCACGAAGCCGTGCCAGGCCTAGCGCGTGGATCCACGAGTGGACCTGGCGAGAGGTTGGTGTTGACAGGCCCGCACGTGAGGCCCACGCACAGAGGGCGCGTGCGACCTTCTTTGGCCGTCTGATAAACATGAAAGTTTTAGTGTTGAATTTTCTGATTTCAGTGGACCAAGTTTCATGTTAATTGGACATTTTTTGAAGAAGTTATGATCGTCCAAACTTTTAAAAGTTTATTTAAAAATTCTTAATTTTTTCTAAGGAATTGATTAAAGAAACCCTTTGATTATGTGACAATGAAGACTTATGGTTTTATGTGGATAACTCCATTGAAATTGGATTGCTTATATTGGTAGATTATGGTACATATTTATTTATAATTAACTATATGATTTATGTACATTTGTTATTAGTAGCAAACCTTTCTTAAATTGTTGATAAAGTATGATGGATGCTAGATATGTGGAAGATGATGAATGTTTATATAATTTTATGATAAATTGTTATTTGGTTAAACTATACTTGGGCATGAATACTTAGAAGATTAGCAGGGTAATTGATTAAGAAAAAGTAAAAGGATTAAGTCACCATGTTACTATGGACTTTTATGTTAAAAGCAATTGTGATTAGAGATTCTTCCAGGAGGGAATTAAGGACATTACATATGACAATAATAAAGTTTGAATTATGAGTATTTGAATGTTAATAACTACTTATTAAATATGATAATTGGATAGATTATGGAATTCAAACTTTAAGCTCATGATTAATAGCAATTACAATAACTAAGAAGGTTAAGGAGGATTGTGAATAAAGGTGTCTAAAGAAAGATTTGTGGATATCCAGATATTCATTGGGTTATTTAATTTTGACCTTGTATAAGTTATGATGTATATTTGGAGTAACTAATTGATGCTATCAAGTATAAATAAAGGGTAATTAGATCGTAAAAAATTCCTTAAATGTAAACTACATTTATGAAAAGGGTTGGCGAAGAATTATTTTTTGATTATTATGTGATTGTTAGTTGCAAGGAATTTGGTTGAAAAGTCTAGATATATATATATATATATATATACAATTTGGTGAAATGAGGATAAATTAAATGTGTATGAATTTATAGGAATTTTGGTTTTATAATTAAAGTTACAAGATGTGATAAAAATCAGTTATAACAGAATTTGTAATTCTACAACTTGCCAGGGTTAGTGGGTTGGTTGATGGCGGTAACCCCGTAAGGATATATTTAATTTGGTTAATTAAATAAGAATTTTAGACGGCTAAAACGGGTATGATCCCTTATTTGACAAAATTGTCTGACGGGAGCATGGCCCGGGTTTGAATCATGAAGTGTTTCGAGGACGGGTCCTTCAGCTTGGTATCAAAGCTAGGATATAATGTTGTTCTCGAAATTTGAGCCTCATATTTTAATTTTTCTTTTAATATGATTATAAGAAATAAATGGATTATGTTTAAATGAATTTGGAATATATATACTTATGAGGGTTTTACGGAACTTATGTTGAGTATAAATTTTAAAATGATAGTTTGGCTCTAAAGGGGCGAATCGATGGTGAAATAATTTGAAATAATGTCATGATATGATGAAGATATACGTGAAACATGATGACATGGCATGAGAAGATGATAAGGATGCCAAAAGAGTATAAGATGATATGACAACTTTTCGAGAATTTGTTATATCATGTTCTGAATTTAAATGGAATTTCGAGAATTTGTTTTAGACTGGGAACAAATTTTCCATATGCTTTGAGGGTAATGAATAGATTGAGGTTTATATGGTTTTAAGAATTATTTTAATGGTACGTTTTACGAGAATTGATATTATCAATGGTTTTGGGCGTAGACCCAAAATTTGAATTGTGAATTTGATCTATGGAATTGAGGTGCGTAGAAATATGTAATGAATGATGTTATGTTGTGATTTTGAACTTATACATGTTTCTCGGTATGGTATTACTGTATTGTGAACATATGTTGATGGATTAGTCTCAGAAGTTGAGTTAATACTCCTTTCTTAAGATTAGTAGAGTGAGGAATGTCCACTCAGATGTCGAGCTAGACTCCGAATCCTAAATGAGTCGTAGTTGGTCGGTCTCAGACGTCGAGCAGAGCTCCGAATCCTGAGACTAGCGCTGGTTCAGACGTCGAGTAGGGCTCTAAATCCTAAGTCAATATACACTCGGACGTCGAGCTGGGCTCCGAATCCCTAGTGGTGTCTGTGTGGATATTGGTTAATCTCAGACGTCGAGATAGGCTCCGAATTCTGAGACTAGTATGGTGTTATGTTGATGACTCGGACGTCGAGCTGGGCTCTGAATCACTAGTGATTAATCTATTGGTAGTACAAATACCCCCACGGGAAAGATTGGTTGGTGATGTATTGTTATTTTTTTTGGATTAAATTCATATACCCTTGGATGATGACCTACTTGTAGTGCCAGAGTGTGGTGCGTGATGTGAATGACACTTGAAATAGTACTTGGTTAAGTTTGATAGAGCATGACTAATGTTGGTAATTGGGAAAATATTGGGTGAGATGTTTAAGCTGAGAGTATGAAAGATCTCGACATTATATGTTTATAAGTGAAGTGGTGAGTGAGAACAAACGTATACGGTGAGTTAATCGTTTAAAACAACTCAATTTTTCAATTTGAGTTTCAACATATGATAAGAATGTGTTGAAATTTCAAGGATGAAATTTTTTTTAAAGGGAAGAGATTGTAACACCCCAAGCATTCGAGAAAACAAAAAAATGACAATTTTCCCCCTGAAAGTGAAAGAGTTGACTTTTGACCAAAAAGTCAAAATGTTGAATTGTGGACCAAGACGTCCTCTTAAAACTCCGAAAATACTGTTACAAAGGCCTCGGCCTCCTAAGTACATAGACAGGTGGCATGTCGAAAATAGAGGACGAATAGGTTCGTTATGGGTCAAGAATGTGTAAGAGACATTTTAGTAATTTTTTTGGTAAGGGAAATTTGGAAATTTTACAAGGGCATGTCTAGACTAATTTAGGAAACCCTAGATTTCTCTCAAATTCTCTCTCCCGTTGACATACCCCATTTATTTATATTTATGTTTTTGGGTATGATGTAAGGTATGCGTGGAGGACACACCGAAAAAGAAAGGAAAATGAGAAGAAAAGAAAAGAAAGCAAAACGATGAGAGAAACAGAAGGAAATATGTAGAGAGGCGGAAGGAAGGAGAAAACCCACGTCGAAAGGGTAGAAATAGAGACAGGAACTGAGGTCTGGGTGACCTTGGAACTCAAGCTTGATACGCTCAGTGATGGCCATGGATCACCAGAAGGATATGGAGCACTCATGTGTTTCTCTAGGGGTCTCATACGGTTAGTTAAGTCCCTGGAGACATTCTGAAACCAAGATAGTGAAGGAAAGTGCCTAGAAGGGTTGTTGACAGAAGCTAGAACCCAGGGTCAAAAGCCAAGGGGTTGGACTACATGATTAAGGTATGTTTTTCATGTTTTAATTGCATAGATCTTCTTCTAGAACTTCCGAGATGATGTTAGTCAGTTTAAGAAGGGAAAACGGACGTAAATATGGCATTTTTTAGCCCAGTCACAACGTCGAGTCAAACCTTGCGCGCAGACCCGCGGGTCGACCTGACAAGAGGTTGCTAAAGACAAGTTTGCACATGAGGCCCACGCACAGAGACCCTCACTGGCGCTTGACGGTGCATGTCGTAACAACTTGGACCATGAGAAAAAGTAAAAGTAAGGAAAATAATAATTTTTCCTTGAAAAGGTTGAAATGTTAACTTCTTGATCAGGACATCTTTTGAGAATTCTTAGAAGGCTGTTACAAAGGCCTAGACCTCTTGAGTTCGTAGATAGATGACATATCAAAATCGGAGGTCGGATGAGTTCATTATGGGGAAAAAAGGGTTAAGGGCATTATTGTAGTTTGGTCAAAGGGCAATATGGTAATTTCCCATTTAGACATGTGATTCATATGAGCAAGGCCTAGAAGGTTCTATAATTTTCCTCCACTTCCTCACCAATTGATACACCTTATATATATATATGTGTGTTTTGGGGTAGATGGATCAACATTGAAAATGAAGGAATAAGAGAGAAATAAAGGAAGTTAGGAAAAGGGTGGTTCGATTAAGGGAAAACACAGAAAGGAAGAAAAGAAAGGTGAGAAAGATGAAAAAGGAAAAATTTTGGTGAGGTTTAGTGGATGAAAGGAGGGGAAAATACTAAGGGTTATTAGGGAACCCGTGAGCTCTTATATCGGGTTTTGAGTTCTAGGTAAGGGAACTCGAAAGGAAAGATTCCAGTAGTAATGTAGAGATCCCATGATCTATTTGGGATCGAAAGGAAAGGCAGTAGGCATTGGAACCGTCGAGCAAACGGCTAGGCGGCCATGGTCGTAAGGTGACGAAGGTTAGTTGACAACCTCCAATAAATATTTCATCTTTCTAACTACATAGAACTTCTCCTTAGTTGTCAGGACCCGACCCTCTTCTGTCAGATCCCGATTCATCTAGCACGATATTGTCCGCTTTGGGCCTCGCCCTCACGGTTTTGTTTTTGGGAGCTCACAGTGCAACTTCCCAGGGGGTCACCCATCTAGAATTGCACCAGCCTCAACTCGCTTAACTTTGGGGTTCCAATCCCCCCCAAAGCCACTGAGCTCCCAAAAGGCCTCATCTAAACCAGAGACGTGCACCTGCACGCTCTATCTAGCATGATATTGTCCTCTTTAGGCGCACCTGCGCCCGCAAGGTTTTGACCCCAAGACCTCACGCCTGGAAGGTAACCACCTTAACCAGCGCAGCCAAGGGAGGCCTCATCTAAATCAGAGACGTGCACCTGCACGCTCTATCTAGCATGATATTGTCCTCTTTAGGCGCACCTGCGCCCGCAAGGTTTTGACCCCAAGACCTCACACCTGGAAGGTAACCACCTTAACCAGCGCAGCCAAGGGAGGCCTCATGCTAGATAGGTGTGTGCCTACACCTTTAAGGCACACCACCATTCCCTTCCCAGACCATTCCCCTCTCGCAGGAATGTGGGATTGTTCACCGTTCCCTCCAAGACACGGGTCTTACAATCCACCCCCCTTAGGGCCCAGCGTCCTCGCTGGAACACTTCCCGGTCGGGGTCTGGCTCTGATACCAAATTGTCAGGACCCGACCCTCTTCTGTCAGATCCCGATTCATCTAGCACGATATTGTCCGCTTTGGGCCTCGCCCTCACGGTTTTGTTTTTGGGAGCTCACAGTGCAACTTCCCAGGGGGTCACCCATCTGGAATTGCACCAGCCTCAACTCGCTTAACTTTGGGGTTCCAATCCCCCCCAAAGCCACTGAGCTCCCAAAAGGCCTCATCTAAACCAGAGACGTGCACCTGCACGCTCTATCTAGCATGATATTGTCCTCTTTAGGCGCACCTGCGCCCGCAAGGTTTTGACCCCAAGACCTCACGCCTGGAAGGTAACCACCTTAACCAGCGCAGCCAAGGGAGGCCTCATCTAAATCAGAGACGTGCACCTGCACGCTCTATCTAGCATGATATTGTCCTCTTTAGGCGCACCTGCGCCCGCAAGGTTTTGACCCCAAGACCTCACACCTGGAAGGTAACCACCTTAACCAGCGCAGCCAAGGGAGGCCTCATGCTAGATAGGTGTGTGCCTACACCTTTAAGGCACACCACCATTCCCTTCCCAGACCATTCCCCTCTCGCAGGAATGTGGGATTGTTCACCGTTCCCTCCAAGACACGGGTCTTACATTAGTCCAATTAGGTGAAGATTGATACTTAGAATGAAGGAAACCGTCATGAACTGGCTGAGAACCAACCAAGTCATCATCATGGATCGATGACCTGGAAAACCAGATATTCGGGTCTAGACGAAGACCCTGCGGTTAGTGCGTGGACACCACACACAGGGAAATTTCGGCGGTCCGTGGTAGCGCATGCAACGTCACTTGATCCATGGTCGTAAGGTGACGAAGGTTAGTCGACAACCTCCAATAAATATTTCATCTTTCTAACTACATAGAACTTCTCCTTAGTCCAATTAGGTGAAGATTGATACTTAGAATGAAGGAAACC
Organism: Prinsepia uniflora; assembly: GCA_032719365.1. Lineage (NCBI taxonomy): Eukaryota > Viridiplantae > Streptophyta > Magnoliopsida > Rosales > Rosaceae > Prinsepia > Prinsepia uniflora. The sequence continues at coordinate 30,776,676 of CM064867.1, read as the reverse complement.
GTCATGAACTGGCTGAGAACCAACCAAGTCATCATCATGGATCGATGACCTGGAAAACCAGATATCCGGGTCTGGACGAAGACCCTGCGGTTAGTGCTTGGACACCACGCACAGGGAAATTTCGGCCGTCCGTGGTAGCGCATGCAACGTCACTTGACCATCCGACAAACAAAGAAATTCCTTACTTTAATTTTATGAATTTATTGGTACAATTTTTGGATTATTTGGACTACGTTTGGGCATAGTTATGAATATTTATGGTGTTTGGTTACAATCCGATTATTGTTTAATTGTTCATTAATTGATCCCTAATTATATTGGAAATGAAGGATTATATGTTCACTAATTCATTAATTATGTGTGTGCTAATGATATGTTTTAGTGAGCACGTTGGATGGGTGATAGGTAGCCTAAGTGAATAAGTTTGTTAATGAACAATGAATTTGGTATTTCAACTATGTATTAAGCTATTTAATTAGGGATCCAATATTGATTGTCTTGTATGTTCTATTAGAACAATTGTCATGAACTAAGGGGTTGTTAGTCATGATTGGAATAACTAGGGGGAACTTATGGACCCAAGTATAATTGCATTTGTGTGTTAAATATTAATGTTTGCGTTCTTCGCCTTGTCGGGAAGCAGGTTGGTAGTGGGCGGTATCCCACATAGGCGACTAGGTTTGGGTAATTAGTTAAAGTTTGTGAAGAGTCAAAAGTCAATAATATCCCTTGTATGACTTGAGCTATCAAATGGGACGGGTCCTATCAACATGGTATCAACATGGTATCAGAGTATTGGTTATGAAGAATCCCATCATGCAATACCAACACTGTGTATAACATACTTTTATTGTTTTGTTACGATATTGTTCATGTATTTTAGTTTTAAACCAATGCGAATGCACGCGTTACGAGATTCTATTTCATCATCATATTTCAACTTGTATGATCATGATTGGTGATACAATATGCCATATGAATAATGATATATGTGATGGTTCCATGACATGATGGTATTATGGAATCAAGATAGATTTAAGTGTGAAGTGGAGTGTGCTTGCTTTGTCGTCGATATGCAACTTGACAGGACCTGTCCCAACTCGACTTTGATAACCGTGCCTGGTCCTGATCCCGTCTGACAAGTCAACTGAAGTCCCGAAACTACCCTTCAGCACCTGTCAGACAAGGGATAACTGCACTGATTTCCGGTCATGCCTCCGCCTCTCGATCAGCCCCGAACGTCGTGCCACGGCCTGGAGGGTCGTCAAAACAAGAAAGGTGTGAGTGGAAAAAAATAATATCATTTAAAATACATTTATCAAAATACATCATTTACCCTCCATTTTATCAAACCATGCATGCATAGAATCAACATATGAAAAACATCAATGGCTTTCTAGCCAAATCTCATGAAAACATCAAATCTCGGCTCTCAAGCCCAAATGCCATTTAAATCATTTTATCAAAACCATTTTATCATACAATAAAGCATATAACTCGGGAATTACACATGCAGAGTCGTCATCTTGCTGGGAATTACACATCCAGCCCTGTTGGGAATTACACATCCAGCCTCACCGGGAATTACACATCCGGTCCCTCCGGGAATTACACATCTGGAGTCCCTCCAGGAATTACACATCTGGAGTCCCTCCAGGAATTACACATTTGGAGTCACTTCGGGAATTACACATCCGAAGTCTACCAAGGAATTACACATCTGGGGGCATCAAGCATCAATACACAATCAAAATCTTTCTTTCAAAATCATCATTTAAAACCATGTCAAACCATTTATCACAGGGTCACATGCCCAAATTTCATTTCTCATTTCTCGTAAATCCGTAAAATCATTAAATAATTCAATGCATGCAAATCCGTAAAATCATATCCGAAAATCGTCCAATTCCATCATTTCCTCATTAAAATCATTAACTCATCATTTTTAACATCCCGGGCCTAGCCCAAAATCATCAACGTCACCCAAATCCGTACAACCGCAACCGAAGTTGCCAATTTCACATAAATCTGTAAATTATCCGAACAAAATTACAAATCCATTAAATCAATTTACAAACTCAAAATCAATCTCAAATCCCAGGATTTCGCCCAAAATAGTAATTTCACAGTTTCTGGAAAAGCGTGCCCAAAGCATTGATTAAAATAATCATTAAATCCAGAAATAATCATATCAAATCATGCAATCAATCATGTAAAAATTTTAACTATGTATGCATATCAGTTTATAAAACAAACGTCCACTCATACACCGTCCAAACTGCTCGATTTCCGAGCTGCACGTGTTTCCGTAATTTTTGACATTTTCCAGGAATCTCGAATCCTGTCCAAAATCATTACTCAGGGTCACTAATGACTTAATTAACATCATACTAATTCCCCATTATTTTTCGGTAATTAAATATTAATTAAACACGTATCATAAACCTTTGAACCCTCGAAACAATATCGAAACGGTGTCCGATTGACTCGAAACCAACGTCAAAATATTCGTTACATCGCATAGAACAAAAGTCGTGTTGAACATCGAATCACTTTAAACTCATCGCTCTGCCGTGAGTGGCTGCGCTTTAAACTCACGCGCCTGCTACAGTGTTCTTCTTCACCCGTATCTCTGTAAAAGGGATCCTGTGACCCGCGTGCTAACCAGATTCAATGTCCATTAATCCTACATCAATTCCTACAATTTAATTGTCCATTAGCATCGTCATAGATCTAATTTAGGTTCTGTAAATCAAATTACATAAAACCTTACCTTAATCCAGTCGAATTGAACTCGACCTTCGAAGAACATCGAATCACTGTTCATCGTCCAATCTCCATAATTTCTCGTTGTTTTCCTTCAATTGATCCAACCAATAGCTTCGTAGGAGTCCTCTAAGTGTAATTCCAACCCCAAATTCATCCGTCAATCCCTCCAATCCATTCGACTCAAGCTCGAAATCCGAAGTTCTTCCCCTTTCTGTTCTAAGGCCAAACGACTCAAATTCTCTTCAAGTTTGATTGGGTTCGACTCGGTTTGAGCTCAGGAAGCTAAATTCACAATCAATTTCACTAAAAAATGTCTAACAATTCGAATTCGATCCTAAGTTCCATTAAAGGTTTTTCGGGTTTTTAAGTTTAGGTTCAACTCTGCTCAAGGTTAAGAACTCGCCAATTAATTCTCTTTGTTTTCCTCTCAATCACCAGTTCTCAGTTGGATTTTGGTTGCGGGTAAGATCGATCAAGTGAGATCATGGTCTCTGTTTTGGTTTTCGTCACAGTACGCACATATACGTACAATTACCCAAACAAATCCTCATCATCAACTTGCCACCAATCCCCCTCACCAAGTGACAGATGTCACTATGCAAGAATCCTCATCCAATTTAACGAGCACTGGTGTCCTCAATTCAATTTAACACAGCACTAATATAGCTGAATCATCTAGGGTTAGTTAAATTACCATTTTACCCTTCTATACACAAATGACTAAAATGCCCCTAGCATTCCTCAATCCATAACTTTTTCATCCGAACTCCGATTGACGCATGCCGCCTGTCTACGGATTCAGCGTCCCGAGACCTATCGAACGGTACCTCCGGAAAGTCCAAACAAGGTCCCGATCAAAAAGTCAACAAATGACCCCTTTTCATGCATTTACCAAATTACCCTTAAACTTCTTAACATCATAACATTCTCCTCGTATGTCAGAATCGGACGTGCCACCTGTCTATGAACTCGTGACGTCCCAAACTACGTCACAGTCAACGGTCAAACTCTGTTTGACCGCTCAAACCAAAAGTCAACTGTTTGCCCAATTCCAGGGGCAAAATCGTCATTTCCTTCAAATTTTCCAAATTTTTAATTTTTCGAATTTCCGGGTCGTTACACAACTTCTCGATATTGGTGCATTTTATGTTGGGGACATGTTATTCTGGATCGCGGAGATACGCCAAGATGTTGTATCCCTATGCGGCCATTCTGATGTTGTATCCTTGAATGGTTATGGAATGGGGTCGACGTCCAGATGTTATAACCCTAGGTGACACCCGGATGCTGTATCCCGGGGTAGTTATATGATGTTTGACCTATCGATAGTGCCGTATGATTATGTGTATGACACCCGGATGCTGTATCTCGGGGTGGTCGCTCGGATGGTGTATCCCTGAGTGGTTAAGATGTGTGATTGGCGTCAGTTGCTGTATTCCTGAGCGGATACTCAGATGATGTATCCTTGAGTGGTATGCTAGCTAGTGGTATAGTGATAGCCTTGGAAATGAGTTCTGAATAATGCACTACGTATAGTGATATTATGCATTGAGCTGAGTAATTGAGTACTTCATTAGTCATCCTTGTTATACAGGTTTCTAAAATAAGGTTCTAGGTATGACTTTGCTTTGCGATATGAGATGAGATGTATATGATCTTGATTTTCATGATGTGAACTATGGTGTGATGAATGAGATGAAATAATGCACTATTATATGTGGTAATGTTGGTTGACTGATTGGCCTCGGACGTCGAGCCTAGGGCTCTGGTTCCCAAGTGAATATGTGATGACAGTTGGTGTGAGAACTGTTGTTGTACCCCGGGGGAAATGAATGTTGATACTTGGTAGTAATTACGGTTTGACCTACCGGTAGTGCCGTTGTAAATTGTGCGGTGTGAACTATGAGATATGAATGGTATTTGATATACGAATTTAATTGGACTCATATATGACCAAGTAAGGTATGGGTGATAAGTGATGGGCTTTTATGTCAATATTGGAGATGTTATGAATAAGTAAGAAAAATGTTATTAAAACATTTTTCGAGGAAATTGGGTATTTCACACCCTGGTCTATGACTAAGTTGACGCAATAGTTTCTACTCGGAGAGTCATACTTAGAATCTTTCGATAATGATCATAAACTTGTAAAATGGATTGGTAAGGCTACTTCATTTGGGTTATGGCTTACGTGGTGATATGGATGGTTGCATTCGTGTGATGTAAAATTTTATAAGGATTTTGGGTGGCTTTTGTATGACTTCTGCATGAGTTTCAGATATAAATCAATAGCACGTTTTAGGAAGATGAGATATGAGTGTATATAAATGAGTTTAGATCGGTTCTTAAATTTCGAGGATAAAGTCATTTTAAGGGGAGAGATTGTAATGACCCTGAACACAAGAAAAAGTAAAAGTAAGGCAAATAACAATTTTAACATTGGAAATTTCAAAATGTTAAATTTTTGATTGGGTATCTTTTGAGAATTCCAAGAAGGCTGTTACGAAGGGCTGGACCTTCTGAGTTTATTGACGGGGTTGCTCAACTTCCCCTTAGCCTAGTGCTCATGACGCACTATGGAATCTCCAACGTGCTGGGGGACCAGGCGACACGTCAAAATCGGATGTCGGATGAGTTCATTATGGGGCAAAAAAATGGTTAAGGGCATTATGGTAATTTGGTTAAAGGGCAATATGGTAATTTCCCATTTAGACATGTGATTCATATGAGCAAGGCCTAGATGGTTCTATATTTTTCCTCCACTTCCTCACTGATTGATACAACTCATATATGTGTGTGTTTTAAGGTCGGTGGAGCAACACCAAAAATGAAGGAATAAGAGAGAAATAAAGGAAGTTAGGAAAAGGGTGGTCCGATTAAGGGAAAAAACAGAAAGGAAGAAAGGGAAGGTGAGAAAGATGAAAAAGGGAAGAATTTGGTGAGGTTTAGTGGATGAAATGAGGGGAAAATACTAAGTGTTATTAGAGAACCCGTGAGCTCTTATATCAGGTTTTGAGTTCTAGGTCCGGGATCTCGAAATGGAAGGTGACAGTAGTACTCAGGAGCTCCCATGATCTATTTGGGATCGAAAGGAAAGGCGGTGGGAATTGGAACTGACGAGGAAACGGTTGGGTGGCCATGGCCGTAAGGTGACGAAGGTTAGTCAACAACCTCCTATTTGTATTTCTCCTTTCTAACTGCATAGAACTTCTCCTGTCTAACTACATAGAACTTCTTCTTATTCCAATCAGGTGAAGATTGATACTTAGAACGAAAGAAACCGTCGTGAAATGACAGAGAACCAGTCGGGTCATCATCATGGATCAGCGACCCGGAAAACAAGATATCCGGATCTAGACGAAGACCCTGCGGCTAGCGTGTGGCCACCACGCGCAGGGACCTTGCGGAAAAGCTTGCAATGTCGCCTGGCCATCCAGCAAACACAAAAGGACCTTATTTTAATTTTATGAATTTATTGGTATAATTTTTGGATTATTGAAGTCCGTTTGGGCATAGTTCTGAAGATTTAAGGTGTTTGGTTATAATCTGATTATTGTTTAATTGTTCATTAATTGATCTCTTAATATATTGGAATGAAGGATTATATGTTCACTAATTCATTAATTATGTGTGTGCAAATGATATGTTTTAGTGAGCACGTTGGATGGGTGATAGGTAGCCTAAGTGAATAAGTTTGTTAATGAATAATGAATTTGGTATTTCAACTATGTATTAAGCTATTTAATTAGCGATCCAATATTTATTGCCTTGTATGTTCTATTAGAACAATTGTCATGAACTAAGGGGTGGTTAGTCATGATTGGAATAACTAGGGGAAACTTATGGACCCGAGTATAATTGCATTCGTGTGTTAAATATTAATGGTTGGGTTCTTCGCCTTGTCGGCAAGCAGGTTGAAAGTGGGTCATATCCCACATGGGAGACTTAGGTTTGGGTAATTAGTTAAAGTTTGTGTAGAGTCAAAAGTTAATAATATCCCTTGTATGACTAGAGCTGTCAGGCGGGAGCAGGACCGGTCTGATTTTCTTGATAATTTGGGACGGGTCCTATCAACGTAGTATCAGAGCATTGGTTATGAAGCATCGCGTCATGCAATACCAACACTGTGTACAACATACTTTTATTTTTTTGTTACGATATTGTTCATGGATTTTAGTTTTTACCCAATGCGAATGCACGCATTACGAGATTCAATTTCATCATAATATTTCAACTTGCATGATGATGATTGGTGATACAATATGCCATATGAATAATGATATTTGTGATGGTTCCACGACATGATGGTATTATGGAATCATGATAGATTTAAGTGTGAAGTGGAGTGTGCTTGCTTTGTCGTCGATATGCAACTTCTCAATATTGGTGCATTTTAGGTTGGGAACAAGTTATTCTGGATTGCGGAGATACGCTTACATGTTGTATCCCTATGCGGCCATTTAAATGTTGTATCCTTGAATGGTTATGGTATGGGTCTACGACCAGATGTTGTATCCCTAGATGGCTACATAGAAGCTATATCCCTGAGTGGTTGAGTTACATGGTTGGCACCCAGATGTTGTATCTCTCGGTGGCCACTCGGACATCGAGTTGGGCTCCGTAGTTCCCGAGTGGTTATGTGATGTTTAACCAACCGATAGTGCCGTATGATTATGTGTATGACACTTGGATGCTGTATCCCTGGGTGGTCGCTCAGATGTTGTATCCCCAAGTGGTTAAGATGTGTGATTGGCGCTGAGATGATGTATTCCTAAGCGGATACCCAGATGATGTATCCTTGAGTGGTATGCTAGCTAGTGGTATAGTGATAGCCTTGGAAATGAGTTATGAATAATTCACTACGTATAGTGATATTATGCATTGAGCTGAGTAATTGAGTACATCATTAGTCATCCTTGTTATACAGGTTTCTAAAATAAGGTTCTAGGTATGACTTTGCTTTGAGATATGAGATGAGATGTATAAGATCTTGGTTTTCATGATGTGAACTATGGTGTGATGAATGAGATGAAATAATGCACTACTTATATGTGGTAATGTTGGTTGATTGATTGGCCTCGGACGTCGAGCCTAGGGCTCTAGTTCCCAAGTGAATATGTGATGACAGTTGGTGTGAGAACTGTTGTTGTACCCCAAGGGAAATGAATGTTGATACTTGGTAGTAATTACGGTTTGACCTACCGGTAACGCCGTTGTAAATTGTGCGGTGTGAACTATGAGATATGAATGGTATTTGATATACGAATTTAATTGGAATCATATATGACCAAGTAAGATATGGGTGATAAGTGATGGGCTTTTATGTCAATATTGGAGATGTTATGAATAAGTAAGAAAAATGTTATTAAAACATTTTTCGAGGAAATTGGGTATTTCACACCCTGATCTATGACTAAGTTGACGCAACAGTTTCTACTCGGAAAGTCATACTTAGAATCTTTCGATAATGATCATAAACTTGTAAAATGGATTGGTAAGGCTACTTTGTTTGGGTTATGGCTTACGTGGTGATATGGATGGTTGCATTCGTGTGATGTAAAATTTTATAAGGATTTTGGGTGGCTTTTGTATGACTTCTGCATGAGTTTCAGATATAAATCAATAGCACGTTTTAGGAAGATGAGATATGAGTGTATATAAATGAGTTTAGATCGGTTCTTAAATGTCGAGGATAAAGTCTTTTTAAGGGGAGAGATTGTAATGACCCTGACCACGAGAAAAAGTAAAAGTAAGGCAAATAACAATTTTGGCCTTGGAAATTTCAAAATGTTGAATTTTTGATGGGGTATCTTTTGAGAATTCCAAGAAGGCTGTTACGAAGGGCTGGACCTTCTCAGTTTGTAGACCGGGTTGCTCAACTTCCCCTTAGCCCAGTGCTCATGACGCACTATGGAATCTCCAACGTGCTGGGGGACCGGCGGCATGTCAAAATCGGAAGTCGGATGAGTTCATTATGGGGCAAAAAAATGGTTAAGGGCATTATGGTAATTTGGTTAAAGGGCAATATGGTAATTTCCCATTTAGACATGTGATTCATATGATTAAGGCCTAGATGGTTCTATATTTTTCCTCCACATCCTCACTGATTGATACACCTTATATATGTGTGTGTTTTAAGGTCGGTGGAGCAACACCAAAAATGAAGGAATAAGAGAGAAATAAAGGAAGTTAGGAAAAGGGTGCTCCGATTAAGGGAAAAAACAGAAATGAAGAAAGGGATGGTGAGAAAGATGAAAAAGGGAAGAATTTGGTGAGGTTTAGTGGATGAAATGAGGGGAAAATACTAAGGGTTATTAGGGAACCCGTGAGCTCTTATATCAGGTTCTGAGTTTTAGGTCCGGGAACTCGAAATGGAAGGTGACAGTAGTACTTTGGAGATCCCGTGATCTATTTGGGATCGAAAGGAAAGGCGGTGGGTATTGAAACTGACGAGGAAACGGTTGGGTGGCCATGGCCGTAAGGTGACGAAGGTTAGTCGACAACCTCCTATATGTATTTCTCCTTTCTACCTACATAGAACTTCTCCTTTCTAACTACATAGAACTTCTTCTTAGTCCAATCAGGTGAAGATTGATACTTAGAACGAAAGAAACCGTCGTGAAATGACTGAGAACCAGCCGGGTCATCATCATGGATCAGTGACCCGAAAAACCAGATATCCGGGTCTAGACGAAGACCCTGCGGCTAGCGTGTGGCCACCACGCGCAGGGACCTTGCGGAAATGCGTGCAATGTCGCCTGGCCGTCCAGCAAACACAAAAGGACCTTATTTTAATTTTATGAATTTATTGGTATAATTTTTGGATTATTGAAGTCCGTTTGGGCATAGTTCTGAAGATTTAAGGTGTTTGGTTATAATCCGATTATTGTTTAATTGTTCATTAATTGATCCCTTAATATATTGTAAATGAAGGATTATATGTTCACTAATTCATTAATTATGTGTGTGCAAATGATGTGTTTTAGTGAGCACGTTGGATGGGTGATAGGTAGCCTAAGTGAATAAGTTTGTTAATGTACAATGAATTTGGTATTTCAACTATGTATTAAGCTATTTAATTAGCTATCCAATATTTATTGTTTTGTATGTTCTATTAGAACAATTGTCATGAACTAAGGGGTGGTTAGTCATGATTGGAATAACTAGGGGAAACTTATGGACCCGAGTATAATTGCATTCGTGTGTTAAATATTAATGGTTGCGTTCTTCGCCTTGTCTGCAAGCAGGTTGAAAGTGGGCCGTATCCCACATGGGCGACTTAGGTTTGGGTAATTAGTTAAAGTTTGTGTAGAGTCAAAAGTCAATAATATCCCTTGTATGACTCGAGCTATCAGGCGGGAGCAGGACCGGTCCGATTTTCTTGATAATTTGGGACGGGTCCTATCAACGTAGTATCAGAGCATTGGTTATGAAGCATCGCGTCATGCAATACCAACACTGTGTACAACATACTTTTATTGTTTTGTTACGATATTGTTCATGGATTTTAGTTTTAACCCAATGCGAATGCATGCGTTACGAGGTTCAATTTCATCATAATATTTCAACTTGTATGATGATGATTGGTGATACAATATGCCATATGAATAATGATATATGTGATCGTTCCATGACATGATGGTATTATGGAATCATGATAGATTTAAGTGTGAAGTGGAGTGTGCTTGCTTTGTCGTTGATATGCAACTTCTCAATATTGGTGCATTTTATGTTGGGGACATGTTATTCTAGATTGCGGAGATACGCTTAGATGTTGTATCCCTATGCGGCCATTTAGATGTTGTATCCTTGAATGGTTATGGTATGGGTCAACGTCCAGATGTTGTATCCCTAGATGGCTACATAGAAGTTGTATCCCTGAGTGGTTGAGTTACATGGTTGGCACCCAGATGCTGTATATCTCGGTGGCCACTCGGACGTTGAGTTGGGCTCCGTAGTTCCCGAGTGGTTATGTGATGTTTAACCAACCGATAGTGCCGTATGATTATGTGTATGACACTTGGATGCTGTATCCCTGGGTGGTCGCTCAGATTTTGTATCCCCAAGTGGTTAAGATGTGTGATTGGCGCTGAGATGCTGTATTCCTAAGTGGATACTCAGATGATGTATCCCTAAGTGGTATGCTAGCTAGTGCTATAGTGATAGCCTTGGAAATGAGTTCTGGATAATGCACTACGTATAGTGAAATTACGCATTGAGCTGGGTAATTGAGTACTTAATTAGTCATCCTTGTTATACGGGTTTCTAAAATAAGGTTCTGGGTATGACTTTGCATTCTGATATGAGATTAGATGTATATGATCTTGGTTTTCATGATGTGATGAATGAGATGAAATAATACACTACTTATATGTGGTAAGGTTGGTTGATTGATTGGCCTCGGACGTCGAGCCTAGGGCTCTGGTTCCCAAGTGAATATGTGATGACAGTTGGTGTGAGAATTGTTGTTGTACGCCGGAGGAAATGAATGTTGATACCTGGTAGTAATTACGGTTTGACCTACCGGTAGCGCCGTTATAAATTGTGCAGTGTGAACTATGAGATATGAATGGTATTTGATATACGAATTTAATTGGACTCATATATGACCAAGTAAGATATGGGCGATAAGTGATGGGCTTTTATGTGAATATTGGAGATGTTATGAATAAGTCAGAAAAATGTTATTAAAACATTTTTGGAGGAAATTGGGTATATCACACCCTGATCTATGACTAAGTTGACGCAATCGTTTCTACTTCGAACGTCATACTTAGAATCTTTCGATAATGATCGTAAACTTGTAAAATGGATTGGTAAGGCTACTTCGTTTAGGTTATGGCTTACGTGGTGATATGGATAGTTGCATTCGTGTGATGTAAAATTTTATAAGGATTTTGGGTGGCTTTCGTACGACTTCTGCATGAGTTTCAGATATAAATCAATAGCACATTTTACGAAGATGAGATATGAGTGTATATAAATGAGATTAGATATGTTCTTAAATTTTGAGGATAAAATATTTTTATGGGGAGAGATTGTAATGGTCCTGACCACGAGAAAATGTTAAAGTTAGACAAATAACAATTTTACCCTTGAAATTTTCAAAATGTTGAATTTTTGATTGGGTATCTTTTGAGAATTCCCAGAAGGCCGTTACGAAGAGCTGGACTTCCTGAGTTTGTAGATAGGGATGCTCAACTTCCCCTTAGCCCGGTGCTCATGACGCACTACGGAATCTCCAACGTGCTAGGGGACCAGGCGGCACGTCAAAATAGGAGGTCGGATGACTTCATTATGGGGCAAAAAATGGTTAAGGGCATTATGGTAATTTGGTCAAAGGGTAATACGGTAATTTCCCATTTAGACATGTGATTCATATGAGCAAGGCCTAGATGGTTCTATATTTTTCCTCCACTTCCTCACTGATTGATACACCTTATATATGTGTGTGTTTTAAGGTTGGTGGAGCAACACCAAAAATGAAGGAATAAGAGAGAAATAAAGGAAGTTAGGAAAAGGGTGGTTTGATTAAGGGAAACAACAGAAAGGAAGAAAGGGAAGGTGAGAAAGATGAAAAAGGGAAGAATTTGGTGAGGTTTAGTGGATGAAATGAGGGGAAAATACTAAGGGTTATTAGGGAACCCGTGAGCTATTATATCAGGTTTTAAGTTCTAGGTCCGAGAACGCAAAATGGAAGGTGACAGTAGTACTCTGGAGATCCCGTGATCAATTTGGGATCGAAAGGAAAGGCGGTGGGCATTGGAATCGACGAGGAAACGGCTGGGCGCCCATGGCCGTAAGGTGAAGAAGGTTAGTCGACAACCTCCTATTTATGTTTCTTCTTTCTAACTACATAGAACTTCTCCTTTCTAACTACATAGAACTTCTTCTTAGTCCAATCAGGTGAAGATTGATACTTAGAACGAAAGAAACCGTCGTGAAATTACTGAGAACCATCCAGGTCATCATCGCGGATCAGCGACCCGGAAAACCAGATATCCGGGTCTAGACGAAGACTTTGCAGCTAGCGTGTGGCCACCACGCGCAGGGACCTTGCGGTAATGCGTGCATTGTCGCCTTGCCGTCTAGCAAACAAAAAAGTTCCTTATTTTAATTTTATGAATTTAGTGGTACAATTTTTGGATTATTTGGACTACGTTTCGGCATAGTTATGAATATTTATGGTGTTTGGTTACAAACCGATTATTGTTTAATTGTTCATTAATTGATCCCTAATTATATTGGAAATGAAGGATTATATGTTCACTAATTCATTAATTATGTGTGTGCAAATGATGTGTTTTAGTGAGCACGTTGGATGGGTGATAGGTAGCCGAAGTGAATAAGTTTGTTAATGAACAATGAATTTGGTATTTCGACTATGTATTAAGCTATTTAATTAGGGATCCAATATTGATTGTCTTGTATGTTTTATTAGAACAGTTGTCATGAACTAAGGGGTGGTTAGTCATGATTGGAATAACTTGGGGGAACTTATGGACCCGAGTATAATCGCATTCATGTGTTAAATATTAGACGTTGTGTTCTTCTCCTTGTCGGGAAGCGGATTGGAACTTGTCGGTATCTCGCATGGGCTACTTAGGTTTGGGTAATTAGTTAAATTTTGTGTGGAGTCAAAATTCAATAATATCCCTTGTCTGACTCGAGCTGTAACGACCCGTCCCGAATTCCGGGATTATATTAGTGACTAATCAAGGATTAGTGAGGTTAACCGGTGATTGGTTGAGAGAAATCGGACGAATAGTGTAAAATGACCGTTTTGCCCCTGATCGTGGATAAAATGTTGACTTTTGACCTGAGAGATCCGATGGCCGAGGGCCGAGTACTGTTACGTAGATCGGGTCGATACAAATCCCTAGAAAGGCAACACGTCGAAATTGGACATCGGACGAAAAAGTTATAGTTCACGGAAGTTTGTTTGTACTATGCACGCATTACGAGTCAAGGATTAGGTGGCATTATCTTATTGGTTGACTTTTTAAGTGGGACCCATGGATGAGTGACAAGTGTCACTCATCCCATTGGTCATTAACCCCAAATTGTGGATCTCAACATTGATTGGTGAGATTTGGATTAAAATAATAATATTTTTATTATTTTATAATTCCCACTCATCTCATCTCTTATTCCTAGCCATACATCCTTATCTTTCCTCTCATCTCCACTATCCATTTCCTCTCTCTCTCATCTGATCATCATCAGATATAATCTCCCTCATTCATCTCCTAAACCCTTGCACGACATCCATCTCCCTTCTCATTTTTCTTCAACCATGAACACCCAAACACACACCTCACCACCATAACCATTTTTGTATTCTAGTGAAGGACTAAGAGAGACTACGACTGCGTGGGAATGGACGACGGGCCACGACGGTGGCCATGGCGAAGGAAAGCCCGAAATCATGGGTAAGTATTTGAATTTTAGACTTTGGGTTTTAAGAGCCCTTGGTCGATTTTAATGTTTGGGTTGGCCTTCTAGAGGTCGTAGGGATCGTTTGGGATTGAAAATGGAAGCTGGGATGGTCGTAGACGACGGCAGAAGAGAGTTGCAGGCGGCCGGTTCGTTCATGTTTCATCAAGGTACGGTTTCGTGTGTTTTTCATGGATTTAATCATGGTAATAGATTCCTAGAACTAATACTACGAGTTTAGGATTAAAATGGGAAGGAAAGGCTTGAAAATGAGTGAGAATAGGCCGTGAACCTTGACCGCCGGTTCGGTTGGACCGGACCGCTATGAACCGGTCTGAACCCGATCAACTGGAGGTAAGGAACGATGAATAGTGCAGAAGCATGGTTTTCACGCGCAGCCTCTTTGGGGGGCGCTTGGAGGGTAGTTTGAGGAAGTGTTCAACTTGACTTTTAATCTATTCGATGTAACGAACATTTTGGGACTGGTTTCATGTCGATCGGAAACCGTCTCGATATTGTTCGGAACATCCAAAGGTTTAGGATCGAGTTTAAAAATAGTTAAAAGTTCGGGAAAATTACGGATCTTCAATGAGAGGCTAATAAGGTAGTTAGTAACCCTCTTGATTGATTTGGATAGGTTTGGGAGTCCCGGTGACGGTGATTAGCCCGGGGAGGCTTATGGAACGCAAATCGAGGTGGCTACTTAGGACAGTCTGTGAGTGGACCTTGATTTCAAAACTGTGATGCATGCATAAATGTTTTATATGTTTTATGGATATGATTCTATGATGTTGATTTGGATGATTGTTATTTATATGGTATCATGCATTTTGAGGCGATTTACGTGCTTGCACGTAAATCAAGGTTTATGGTTTTGGAAATGGTTTAATGAAATTGTTTTGGATTTGAAACGGTAAAATCGGGCATGAGACCCATTTGTTTTGGAAACCCTCGGACTCGAAGTCCATTTAGTTACGTTTTCGGGCCAAAGGCCCAATTAGTTCGTGAACTGATTTCGGATTTGAAAATATGGAATCGGACACGAGACCCATTTGATTTATGAACTATCGGACTTGAAGTCCATTTCATTTAACAAGGCATCGGGCCAGAGGCCCATTTGGTTTACGTACCGGGCTCGAGGCTCAATTGATTTGTGTATCAGGCTCAAGGCCCCGTTAACTTACGTATCGGGCACGAGGCCCATTTAGTTTAAGAAATCGGGTAAGAGGTCCAGTTGGTTTATGAATTCGGGCGTAGGGCCCAGTTATGGTTAAGAATTGCGATTTCGGGTCAGGGACCCATAAATGGATTTCTGGTTCATGACGGTTTATGGGGACCGGACATGAACCCTTGAAAGGTTTTGAGCATGTTTTCAAAATGCTTTTCATATACCATCCTTATATATTTATGGATTGTCTCCTCTAGGGAGGGCCGTTGGCCTGGGTGGACCCCGGAGTAGTCACGGAGCACTAACTGAGTGTAGTCGCCCCCTTTGGGTTCCTTACTCTGAGGAAGGATATTATGGATTATAACCCTCAGAGAGGGTCATTGATCTGCATACATTGACCTGGGTGGACCCTGGGGAGACTTGGGATTTGAGACCCCGGGTAGCACGCGTGTAGCTTTATATACCGTGACAGGATTAGTTATATGATATTTATGATAAATATGATTTCTTGGTTTTGCGAAATTGTATTTTATGGATAATAAATGGATTTGGGCTGAGTTCCCACATATGTTTACTATGGTATGGATTTCTATAAATGGTTTTGGGCAGGGGCCCGTATGGTTTTGGTTGTTGAAACATATGTGGTTTGATAAATGGTTTTTCCCTATGCATGCATGCTTTTTAGTGAAGGGCATAAAGGTCTTTTATAAAATGTGTTTTCTGAACTATTGTTTTTCGTCCACTCACAGTCTTTTCTGTTTTCACTGCCCTTCAGGTTGATTACTAGTGCGGACTGCAGCAGAGACCAAAGACATCACACTCCTCCACCGGATCATGGCGTACTCTAGAAGTCGGTCGGGCTAAAGGTTCAAATTTTCCCTAGTCTCCGTGTCAGACGGGATCAGGAGCATCCCTCATTAATCCCCGGGGGATTGGGACAGGTCCTGACACGAGCTGTCATAAGGGAGCAGGACCGGTCTGGTTTTCTTGATAATTTGGGACGGGTCCTGTCACATGCGGCCTCCTTTGGCCGTCCAATGAACATGAAAGTTTTAGTGTTAACTTTTGTGAGTTTAATGGACCAAGTTTCATGTTAATTGGACATTGTTTGAAGAAGTTGTGATCGTCCAAAGTTTTAAAAGTTTATTTAAAAATTCTTAAATTATTCTAAGGAATTGATTAAAGAAACCTTTTGATTAAGTGGCAATGAAGACTTATGGTTTTATGTGGATAACTTCATTGAAATTGGATTGCTTACATTGGTAAATTATGGTACATATTTATTTATATTTGACTATATGATTTATGTGTATTTGTTATTAGTAGCAAACCTTTCTTAAATTGTTGATAAATTATGATGGATGCTAGATATGTGGAAGATGATACTTGGGCATAAATTCTTAGAAGATTAGTAGGGTAATTGATATCAAAAATTAAAAAGATTAAGTCACCATGCTACTATGGACTTTTAGGTTAAAAGTAATTGTGATTAGACATTCTTCAAGAAGGAAATTAAGGACATTACATTTGTCAATAATAAAATAATAAAGTTTGAATTATGATTATTTGAATCCTGATAACTACTTATTAAATATGATAATGAGATAGATTATGGAATTCGAACTTTAAGCTTATGATTGATAGCAATTTCAATAGTTAAAAAGATTAAGGAGGAATGTGAATAAAGGTGTCTAAAGAAAGGTGTCTAAAGAAAGGTGTCTAAAGAAAGATTTGTGGGTATCAAGATATTATTGGGTTATTAAATTGTCACTGCGTCTAAGTACTTATATTGTGAGTAACTAATTGATTATAAAAAGTATCAATAAAGGGTAATTAGATCGTAAAAAAATCATTAAAAGTAAACTACATTTATGAAAATGGTTGGCGAAGAATTATTTTTGGATTATTATGTGAATGTTAGTTACAAGGAATTTTGGTGAAAAGTCTTCTGGATATATATATATATAGATTTGGTAATTAGATGAGGATTAAGTAAATGAGTATGAATTTAAAGGAATTTTGGTTTTATAATTAAGGTAACAAGATGTGATAAAAGTACAATTAGTTATAACCGAATTTGTAATTCCAGAACTTGTCGTGGTTAGTGCGCTGGTTAAGGAAAATAACCCTGTAAGGATAAATTTAATTTGGTTAATTAAATAATAATTAGAGGTGGCTAAAATTGGTAAGATCCCGTATTTGACAAACTTGTTAGATGAGAGTAAGGCCCAGGTGTGAATCACAATGTGTTTCTAGGATGGATCCTATCATGTTGCCCGACGAATATTTGAGGAATATTCGTCGAGTAACTTGTTGTTCTCGATGAATGTTATTGAAATATTCGTCGAGTAAGACATAAAAAATATGTAATAAATGAATTTCCAATGTCCGATCGTTCATTTTGTGTCATTAAGAGCCTGAAATCCACCAGAAGAGAATCATGATGTTTCAAGGAGTTTAAGTTGGATTGCAATTCATCGTCTCGTCCTGTGCATACGAACTTAACTCCATTTACGTGACAACCACGATACGTTTCTCCTCAAACTGGGTCAATGGCATGTTGTATTTTTTGCATTGAAATTGGGTGAGTTGTCATCTTTCAGCTGTGTCATCCGGTAAAATATACAAAAGGTAGTTGTGGAATTGCTTTTAGGAACTTGTTAATAAAAAATTTGACTTACATGTGTGGAAAACCAACATGGAAACAGTTGTTTGTCCATTTCTGTCCAATTAAATGGATACTCGACCTAGATAAATTCTTGGTGCTGCTCGTAAAAAACCATACTTTGCCACAATTATTTATTATGAACCAATGAGCCACGTCCATGTCCCGATTGGTGAACGGCTCTGAGACTAGACCATTACCGAAAGGTCATGTAGGTTGGGCAAATACGAATAGGGTCTCCAGACGTTAACCACCATCGTCGTTACGCGAGGCCCTATTGCAGAAAGTCTATGCATTCAGAAGGTACATTGTACAAAAAGTGAGTGACTCCTGTGCAATGTACGCCTGCATTATATAGACTTTAGGATGTGTCTTACTGTGGACATATCGTTTATATGTACCTAACATTTTACAGTAAAATATACATTATGAATCACAATTATGAACGACAATAAGGAAATATTTGAAAAAATGGAATTAGTCATACCTCTTAATTAGGTACATCTAATGATAGTGCACTGGGCCAGCTAGTTTTGCCTTGTCTGGAAAATGTATTAGAAGGTGAACCATTATATCCAAAAATGCTAGTGTATATATTTTCTCTAGTCGACACATGATGTATACAATATCCTCATTTATTACTTCGAGGTCCACCTTGACCAATGATCTAGCACATAATATCTGGAAGAATTGTGACAAATAAACTATCGTCTCAATAATAGTGGGCTCCAAGTTTGACCGAATGCCAATTGGAATGAGCCGTTGTATCAAAGCATGATAGTCATGACTCTTCATACCATATAAAGTGCCACTGTTTGTGCTAACATTCTGGGATATATTATTGGAATACCTATTGGGAAATTTCTCACCTTACAACTACTTCAGGATTTTTTATTATATTTTATGGGGTAAATGTATAACTTGGATGAGTCATGACTTGTTTTCCATTGACGACTTTCAGCCACAAATTAGGGTGAATCCCCATTTCTTGCATACCTAGTGTAATAGCTCAAATCTTGAGAAAAAATAAAAATTGAAAATAGAAAGAAAAATTACTATTTTTCCCTTAGCATAATCCGTAAAAGCTATTTTGAAGGCCTTAGCTCCTTGATACGTAGACAAGCGGCATGCTGGAAACAGAGTTCAGATATGCTCGTTGAGGTTACAAATGTGCAAGGGAATTTAGTAATTGTGGTATGAAGGGTATTTTGGTAAATTTCTAAAGAATTCTAGAATTGTCTCAAAGAATCTTAAATTTTCCTCCCACAAATCCTTCCACCGACCTAGGACCATACATGTGTGTGTGTGTGTGTGTGTGTGTGTGTGTGTGTGTGTGTGTGTGTGTGTGTGTGTGTGTGTGTTGTGTGTGTGTGTGTGTGTGTTTGGTTATTAGGTTCGGTGCTCGGTGGTTGTAAATTGAAAATAGAGATAAGTGGAGGAGAATAAAATGAAGGATAACGATGAGAAAAAACAGAGAATCAGGGAAGGAAGAAGTGGACAACAAGAAAGAAAAGAAAGGGAAATAAAGGAAGGAAAGAGGGGGAAAGAAAGACGTGAAACCCATGGAAAGGATGGAAAAACAGTGAGGAACTTACAAGGAACCTGTGAGTTCCATTTTGGGTTTCATTGCTCTGGGCGGAAAAACTCAAGAGAAGGCTATTTAGTGCTCTCCTGGAGGTCCTACAACTGTTTTGGATCGAGAAAGAAATGCGTTAAAGGCTGGAAAGGCTGCTAAACTACTTAGGAAGCCATGGGCGATTGCTCCAGCAATCAGGCCATGATTTCAGGTATGTTTTTCTTTGTTTAAATATCATAGAGCTCTTCCTAAGATTGAGACGATGCAAATGGACTATTGGAACGTTAGATTTGGACGTAAAATGGCTGAGTCATAGCCGGGTCTGTATTGCGAGTCGGGTGACCCGAAAACAAGACAACTAGTTCTGGATGATAACCCTTATCACTGGCGTATGACCTCCATGCGCATTGAGCTCCTGTCGGTGAGTGGAGGCACGTGAGGCGGTGAAAGAGGTGGTGGTCAACAGGAAAGTTTGTTGTTCTAAGATTCTGAGTTTAATGGTGCAATTGGTGAGATAATTAGATACCATTTGAGTGTAGTTTTAGATGTTCAATGTAACAACCCATCCTGGGAATTAGGGTTAAGACGGTGATTAGTGAAGGATTAGTGCGCTTAATCGGGGGTTAGTTGGTCTCGATAAGATCGTTAGCCTAGAATGACGATTTTGCCCTTGGTTCGGGCAAAAAGTTGACTTTTAGTTCAGGCGGTCAATTGGGTTTTAACCGATGACTGTGACGTGGTTTAGGACGTCACGAATCCGTAGACAGGTGGCATGCCCGATTCCGACATCCGAGGAGGAAGTTATGATGTTCGGAAGGTTGAGGGCATAACCGTAATTTGGCTAAACTAGGGGAAAAAGTTGACTTTTTGTACGATCGGGTTTTGACACGTTAACCTAGGACCGTTTGGTAGATCTTTTCGTCCTGAGTTCAACGACAGGCGGCACGTGTTCATCGGAGTTAAGATGTGTGAGTTAAGGGTCTAGGAAGGTAGTGGCAAAAGGGTAATTTTGGCTTAAATGAAGGGTATTTTGGTCTTTTGCACATTTGGATTGGTGCAACAGAGAGGGAAAAATGGAGGGCTGAGATTGAGCCACTTGGGAGAGGAGATGTAGGATGGTGACACGTGTAGGAGAGCTAGAGGATTCTAGAGAAAACGGGTCCAATAATTTGGGGATTTGATCGTGTACCCGTGTGTGGGTGTCCGAAAAACAGAAAACAGAGAGGGAGATTGGGGGAAAATTGGACTGTGGCCGTGGGTGCTGGTGTGTTTTGATGAGTGAGGAGTGACTCAGAGATTGAGAGGGAGACAGTGAGGTGGTTTGGAGGTCTAGTGGTCGTGTGGACCACTTCTCATGGCATAGGGAACATCATCCCTAGATTCCTCCTGTCTCAACATACCGTTATATCCACCAATCACTTGTCGTCTCGACACTGTTGGGACCCTATCCCAACACCTCACAACCTGCACTAGATCCTACCCAGTCCATGACTCAACCACCACTGAGTCGCAGTTACCGATCATATGTCCATCAGGACAGAGTCACATCCCATCTCGTGGCTTACCACAATCTCAATCACCAACACCAGCACCAATGCTAGTATCATCAACACTTGCCTCAACACACAGGCATCCTAACATCCACACTCACACACGAACACCCATACTAGTAAAAATGTGCAAAGTTGATACCCTGGATCTCCGTTCATACCGAACGACGATCCCGTATCAACACTCGTACCTCCCAACTATGGGTACCCCCAATTTGACCATCCACACATCAGTAAAATGAACGTTCCCTGAACGTCCCCTGATCCTCAAGTGTTAAAACCACACTAAACACCCTCGATAGCTAGTCATCTCGACACAACTGTCGACCAACAGTCATCGCTGTCGAGATCCGTATCAACACCTCACACTATTATTCGATCGAACACGTAATTCCACATCTTATCCCGTAACCGTACCCGTGGATCGAATCCCAAAATCCCGACTAGACTCAATAGAGTCATCCACATGGTCATCCATGACCTCAGCCGCTCGTCGCAGCACAAGTTCTCATTTAAAGTTCACCTTTCCAGTCCACCAATTATAACTTAGGGTTTCACAGTCACTCCCTAGGGTTCCACCGAACCCAACTGCCTTTTGCAGTAAAATTCGTAACATGACCGACCCCGCGGTCCCGACATCGTATAGACATCAAATCCAACCCAATCGTCAATTCATCGGGGGTTCCACCACGAAGGTCATCGGCCAATCCGATGCACCAATACCCTGCACACTAGCCAATACTACCAGGGTCCAAAATTTAGACTATTACTTAACCGAGTTTCGCATTTCCCAAAATTACCACTCAAATGGGGTTTCTCGAACCCAGTTGTGCCCAGCAGCACCACAATCCATTACCACATGATCGAACCTACGGTCCCACATTACGAGTTCATCGTACACAACCCCGCTTGGGTCAAATCGCATTAACGCACGGCGTATCAGGCCAATCGTATACTATCCACTGACCGGGATCCAACCCCGCCAACCATCCATCTGACAACCCTAACTATCAGGTTGATGACGAACTGCAGCCAACAAGGGACACCACATCCTCGACCTGCGCGCACAAAAGAGCAACCCTGATATGATACCAAGCTGACACGACCCATCCCAATCCCCCCCGGGATTACCACAGGATGTGACGTGCTCCCGTCTGACACGAAGTGTCAGACAAGGGATAATCCAACGACGCTGCCCCTACGGTCGTCCAGAGTGCGCAAGGATCGATGGAGGAGGCATGCAATGTCCCGGTCCCCTGCTGCAGTCGCCTCCGCGCTCAACCTGAAGGGCATTAAAAAAAAACCAAAAGCTGTGAGTGGACGAAAATAAACAAGTTCGTAAAATACGTTTTATAAGACATTTATGCCCCTCAGTAAAAACATATGCATGCATCAAAAACCAATAATCAATATTTATTTGAAATAACCCTTAGGGCCTTAGCCCGGAAACCGCAAACATAGTTTCAATCCAAAAATCAATCCAAAAGTTAGTTCATAAATCCAGTGGCACATGTTTATTACTTTACCATCTCCGGCATCCCAGATGCCTAGCGTCCCAGACGCTTGACGTCCCAGACGTCATATCTCACGGTATTAAGCAACGCGTGCTGCCCGGGGTCTCACCGGGTCCATATATCTCTGACATCCCAGATGTCGGACGTCCCAAACGTCATATCATAGCAATCCTGCTCCTGAGTCACTATACGGTCCGGCCGCTCCGTACAATGACCCCTCGCAGACAATGCACCGTGACTTCCCCAGTGTCCCAGACACCTGTAGGAGACCAATATATATCCTCGTATCGAGATGGTTTTATGGAACACATATTATTATTCATTTCCAAAATATCACAAGGGCCCTGCCCTGAATTTCCATAAAACCGTCATAAGTCCAATTATTTGATTATTAAATCTGAAATCATTTATTCAATTCCATTTTAGGGTCCCTGACCCGAAATCACGTATATAAATTAACTGGGCCCCTGGCCCGATTTCTTAAATCAACTGGGCCCCTGGCCCGGATTTACTTTATCAAATCCGTAACTGGTTCATAAAATCATATCCGAACCACAATCATAGAAATCAGTGCAAATCCGAAAAATCTCGATTTACGCGCAAACCCGTAAATAGCCTCGAAATGCGTGAAACCACATAAATTCACCGATATCCAAATCAAAGCATATAAAAGCAATTACCACAATCACGAAACAGTTATGCATGCATAGAATTATCAAAACCAATGTCCACTCACAGACCATTTAACCGAGCGCCTCGATACGTGTGCCACCGGCCTTCCCGGGCCTCGTCACTAACACCGGGACTCCCGAACCTGTTCATATCACATTAGAGGGTTACTAACCTCCACAATAACATCCTATTCAAGTCCCGTAATTTTCCCGAATTTTTAAGTATTTTTAAACCCGACTTAAAACCTTCGGACATCCCGAAAAGTCTCCGAACGGGATCTGAATGACATGGAACCAACGCTAAAATGTTCGATATAACGTATAGGACAAAATTCGTGTTGACCGTACCTCGTGAAAGCCACGCGCCTGCTACAGTGACTGCTACAGTCACCGTCCTCGCCCGTTTCTCTGTAATTCGGGTCTGATACCCGCGATTCCAACCCGATTAGATAGCCATCAATTCGACCTCAATTCCTTCCGTTTTTTATTCTAAAACATTCTTCAATTATCTAATCGAAGTTCCATGTCCCTGATTCACCAAGAAAGTCCCAAAATTAGACCCACGACCCGTGATCACCCAAACGGGTCGATCACCCAAACTCTGTGTTTTCTCAATCAAACTCAAATTAACCACACAGTAAGGATTCTAGGCCTAGAAGGAACTCAAATGTGCGATCAATTGGACACGACATTACCTGGAAGTGATCGTCCACAGCTCTGCGATTTTCCAGAATCTGGACCCTCAGTTCCAGTCCAACCCGCATCGGTTTTCCTTCGAAGTTGATGGGATTCAGTTCCAATTCCTCCCAGAAGCCTCAAGCCGTCCTTGGTTTGGTCCAATTCCTCCCAGAAATTAAACTGAGTATTTTCCCTCCATTTTCCATTTTTCCTCCGAACTCGATTTCCCTTCAACAACACTCTGCCCTCACTTCGAACTTGACCCAGAATGATCCTAACCCTCACCAGGCACCCAACTAACGGCTCACAATCGACAGCAACCCGTGGGAGACACCCTCAGTCCCACTGGGAACTGTTTCCCGTGAACAGACCTCTAGCCATGGTTTTAACCGCCTCCTCACCGTCCCACACGGCCATGTCTCCCACACACAGTCCAATTAGCAATTAAATAACCATTTAGCCCATAATCAGTTCCAATTTCAAGCATAAACAAATCACCCGTGCACTGATCGTGTTTCCCCATTCACGGTGCTACAGTGCCCGTGCAGCATCCCCCGTGAAATTACCATTCTGCCCTTGTGCAGAAAATTACCAAAATGCCCCTCACGCATCCATGCCCGTAACTCGGTCATTCGGACTCCGATTGATGCGTGCCGCCTGTCTACGAACTCAGGGCATCGAGACCTTCCTAACGGTCCTCGGTCCTCGGCCATCGGGCCGTCCGATCAAAAAGTCAACATTTCCCCTTATTTCGTCCAAATTACGAAAGTGCCCTTGAACTTCCGTACATCATAACTTCCACCACGAACGTCGGAATCGAACGTGCCACCTGTCTATGAACTCGTGACGTCCCAAACTACGTCACGGGCATTGGTCAAAGTCCATTTGACCGTCCGAATAAAAAGTCAATGTTTTGCCCACGACCAGGGGCAAAACGGTCATTTTGCACCGTTCGTCCGAGTTCGCCCGACTAATCACCGATTAACCCTGCTAATCATGATTAGTCCGTAATCTAATCCCGAATTCCGGGATGGGTCGTCACAAGCTTCCCCCTTGAATAATTTCGTCCTCGAAATTACCAAATATCCTTATTCCATATCCACCTCGTGGAAAACATTTCGATCTCACACCTGTGTACACTTGTACACCCACCAAACTTGTCTGTACTCAGACGCCCCATCGCGGTCTCCCACCGTACCAACCACACTCGAATACCGCGAGTGATATAGATCACCTGATCCCAGTTAATATTGCTTGTCAATTTCACCATATATCTGACTCTTTCAGCTTGGCGGTTCATTCCCAATCATTAATATATCTGACGTCTGCTCCTCCCTGGGAGTCACCAAAACACACCTGTCAGTCCATGCTGACGCTACCAGCCCAACTGTCACCACTAAGCCTTACCAACCTGATAAAGCTCCAACCATCAGCCAATCGATGACCACACCTCATACTACCACACGCCCAAGTAGCGTAAGATCAACCCTATGATCACATTTCGCAGGGCAACCCCATCCTGCGACATATATCCATCTCAAATCCATAACTGTCAATTCCCTCAGTGGATCATAACTTTGGAATTATCTCGGCGTGATAACATCACGCAAGGCCACACGTAGTGACGCAGTCACCAACTCACTCATCCTGAGTGTACGTATACCGTCATCAGACTCAATCGGGTGGTGTAACTGACACACATTGCATACTAGCCAATCAGTGATCGTACATCTCCACACTGGGGTTCAATAGCCATCCGTGGCTAAGAGCGCCTGCTCACAAAATTACCGAAACCAACCAAAAATAACTCTGCCCCGTGCATAGTATTCAATGTCCAGTTCACACCCACCACCAAATCCAATGGTGTCGGAACTAAGCCGACCACCACACGCAAAACCATACACCACTGGTACCTCACATGTACCGTCACCAAAAACCACTCGGTCCGTCCAGTACCGATCCTCGTACACCGTATAGGATACGTACGTCCATCCGCCAATAAGCCCACTACATGGCCCACAGTCAATCGTAATCCGATATTGGGGTTCTCTTGTCCAGTCCTAGACTAGACAAATCGTTCAACTCAACTCAACATCCAGCCCCAAAACCAAACCCGAGTTCGAATCCACAATTTCATAAAAAATCCCGGATCCAAACCCAAACATCATACCTTAACCCATTTCCGAATCCGAATCCGAAATCATTATTCCGTCAGCTAGCATCTGGAATAATCATTCCGTACCCAAATCCAGAAATTCAGTTTCAAGTTCCGAAATCGAATCCTGAATCGTCACCCAGAAATCCGATTCCAAAACCCGAAATCTCAACACGTCTAGCCAGACGCACCAAAACCGAACCTATCGGTTACCTGTTCAATCCATTCGATTGACTCCATAAGGAAGCCAATCCCAACATCCACATATCTCAAAACTGACCAACTAGACCTCGTGGAAAGACCACACACTCACAGGTCGAATCCTCGAGTCAATGCGTAAGCATTCCAACACACTCGAGTACTGATTAATTTCGAGAAGAAGTTCCAATTATTCCCGTATCCAAACATGTGACAGAGCGATGAGCTCTTCACCTAACCTCACCCAAACGGTCACAATTCAAATCCATCACCACGTCACCAGACGGGTACCATTACGATCCCAGATCGTCACCATGTCCAATGTCCATTACAATCCAGATCCGTCTCGGATCCACACACGCTCACGTGGCTAGGAATCCACCTGGAATCCGATCGTAGGGTCCTACACCCTCAAGAGTCCTTGTCCACCACACAATACTTCTCCAATTATTTCCACATACAATCATGCATATACCATGGGACACAACAACCTTGTGGGTCACATCCAATTACTTCGTCTAGATCCTTGTCGTTCCACCTAGGAAGATCAAGGATAATCCAAATACATGAAATCATCATCCATCCCATGTGAGTGCAAACACAACTCACAGAAACTCACCATGCCAAGTGATCCAACACCGTCTGCCACCAAGCGGAACATGAGAAATCTCATTACCCAACTCCGAAGTATGCAACTCCACCTGGTGACCCAAACCACACCTGGGTTCACCAACCAATACCCACTCAACGTTCTGACAACCACAACAATGTCTGCCAGGGCAGAAAATAAGAAGTCAAACCTAATGACTTCAAAGTACCGATTACCAATGCGAAAACGAGCACTCCTCTCGTCCGCAATCACAACTCTTCTCGAAACCAACGCTCCAACCATGTTCGGAACAGACATACTCCCAATGAGATGTCAAGTCCAACCACTGGCCCTACAACGTCCTCAACTCACTTGGACAACCACGTGTCCGCAATCAATCCAATACTCAGACCTCTCGTCCGATAATAACCATTTATGCCCACATCCCGATTTCGAACGGGAATCACTCCACTCTTTTGAACGTGCATACATTATTGCCTTCACCTCACATCTCAACCTTTACGGACTCAACCCTTAAGTTCCCATGTGACTCAAAATCACAAAATCTCACATCTATACCAGCAATGGTTTTCCTCATCTTTTCCAATTCCAGTCATTTCCTTGTACTTCCTGAGGATATCAACAACACCCAATCATACCAAACTCGGAGTTGACAACCACTCCCCAAATCCACCAATTCTCATGGCATAGGGAACATCATCCCTAGATTCCTCCTGTCTCAACATACCGTTATATCCACCAATCACTTGTCGTCTCGACACTGTTGGGACCCTATCCCAACACCTCACAACCTGCACTAGATCCTACCCAGTCCATGACTCAACCACCACTGAGTCGCAGTTACCGATCATATGTCCATCAGGACAGAGTCACATCCCATCTCGTGGCTTACCACAATCTCAATCACCAACACCAGCACCAATGCTAGTATCATCAACACTTGCCTCAACACACAAGCATCCTAACATCCACACTCACACACGAACACCCATACTAGTAAAGATGTGCAAAGTTGATACCCTGGATCTCCGTTCATACCGAACGACGATCCCGTATCAACACTCGTACCTCCCAACTATGGGTACCCCCAATTTGACCATCCGCACATTAGTAAAATGAACGTTCCCTGAACGTCCCCTGATCCTCAAGTGTTAAAACCACACTAAACACCCTCGATAGCTAGTCATCTCGACACAACTGTCGACCAACAGTCATCGCTGTCGAGATCCGTATCCACACCTCACACAATTATTCGATCGAACACGTAATTCCACATCTTATCCCGTAACCGTACCCGTGGATCGAATCCCAAAATCCCGACTAGACTCAATAGAGTCATCCACATGGTCATCCATGACCTCAGCCGCTCGTCGCAGCACAAGTTCCCATTTAAAGTTCACCTTTCCAGTCCACCAATTATAACTTAGGGTTTCACAGTCACTCCCTAGGGTTCCACCGAACCCAACTGCCTTTTGCAGTAAAATTCACAACATGACCGACCCCGCGGTCCCGACATCGTGTAGACGTCAAATCCAACCCAATCGTCAATTCATCGGGGGTTCCACCACGAAGGTCATCGGCCAATCCGATGCACCAACACCCTGCACACTAGCCAATACTACCAGGGTCCAAAATTTAGACTATTACTTAACCGAGTTTCGCATTTCCCAAAATTACCACTCAAATGGGGTTTCTCGAACCCAGTTGTGCCCAGCAGCACCACAATCCATTACCACATGACCGAACCTACGGTCCCACATTACGAGTTCATCGTACACAACCCCGCTTGGGTCAAATCGCATTAACGCACGGCGTATCAGGCCAATCGTACACTATCCACTGACCGGAATCCAACCCCGCCAACCATCCATCTGACTACCCTAACTATCAGGTTGATGACGAACTGCAGCCAACAAGGGACACCACATCCTCGACTTGCGCGCACAAAAGAGCAACCCTGCTCTGATACCAAGCTGACACGACCCATCCCAATCCCCCTCGGGATTACCACAGGATGTGACGTGCTCCCGTCTGACACGAAGTGTCAGACAAGGGATAATCCAACGACGCTGCCCCTACGGGCGTCCAGAGTGCGCAGGGATCGATGGAGGAGGCATGCAATGTCCCGGTCCCCTGCTGTAGTCGCATCCGCGCTCAACCTGAAGGGCATTAAAAAAAAGCTAAAAGCTGTGAGTGGACGAAAATAAACAAGTTCGTAAAATACATTTTATAAGACATTTATGCCCCTCAGTAAAAACATATGCATGCATCAAAAACCAATAATCAATATTTATTTGAAATAACCCTTATGGCCTTAGCCCGGAAACCGCAAACATAGTTTCAATCCAAAAATCAATCCAAAAGTTAGTTCATAAATCCAGTGGCACATGTTTATTACTTTACCATCTTCGGCATCCCAGATGCCTAGCGTCCCAGACGCTTGACGTCCCAGACGTCATATCTCACGGTATTAAGCAACGCGTGCTGCCCGGGGTCTCACCGGGTCCATATATCTCTGACATCCCAGATGTCGGACGTCCAAAACGTCATATCATAGCAATCCTGCTCCTGAGTCACTATACAGTTCGGCCGCTCCGTACAATGACCCCTCGCAGGCAATGCACTGTGACTTCCCCAGTGTCCCAGACACCTGGAGGAGACCAATATATATCCTCGTATCGAGATGGTGTTATGGAACACATTTTATTATTCATTTCCAAAATATCACAAGGGCCCTGCCCTGAATTTCCATAAAACCGTCATAAGTCCAATTATTTGATTATTAAATCCGAAATCATTTATTCAATTCCATTTTAGGGTCCCTGACCCGAAATCACGTATATAAATTAACTGGGCCCCTGGCCCGATTTCTTAAATCAACTGGGGCCCTGGCCCGAATTTACATTATCAAATCCGTAACTGGTTCATAAAATCATATCCGAACCACAATCATAGAAATCAGTGCAAATCTGAAAAATCTCGATTTACGCGCAAACCCGTAAATCGCCTCGAAATGCGTGAAACCACATAAATTCACCGATATCCAAATCAAAGCATATAAAAGCAATTACCACAATCACGAAACAGTTATGCATGCATAGAATTTATCAAAACCAATGTCCACTCACAGACCATTTAACCGAGCGCCTCGATACGCGTGCCACCGGCCTTCCCGGGCCTCGTCACTAACACCGGGACTCCCGAACCTGTTCATATCACATTAGAGGGTTACTAACCTCCACAATAACATCCTATTCAAGTCCCGTAATTTTCCCGAATTTTTAAGTATTTTTAAACCCGACTTAAAACCTTCGGACATCCCGAAAATTATCCGAACGGGATCTGAATGACATGGAACCAACGCTAAAATGTTCGATATAACGTATAGGACAAAATTCGTGTTGACCGTACCTCGTGAAAGCCACGCGCCTGCTACAGTGACTGCTACAGTCACCGTCCTCGCCCGTTTCTCTGTAATTCGGGTCTGATACCCGCGATTCCAACCCAATTAGATAGCCATCAATTCGACCTCAATTCCTTCCGTTTTTTATTCTAAAACATTCTTCAATTATCTAATCGAAGTTCCATGTCCCTGATTCACCAAGAAAGTCCCAAAATTAGACCCACGACCCGTGATCACCCAAACGGGTCGATCACCCAAACTCTGTGTTTTCTCAATCAAACTCAAATTAACCACACAGTAAGGATTCTAGGCCTAGAAGGAACTCAAATGTGCGATCAATTGGACACGACATTACCTGGAAGTGATCGTCCACAGCTCTGCGATTTTCCAGAATCTGGAACCTCAGTTCCAGTCCAACCCGCGTCGGTTTTCCTTCGAAGTTGATGGGATTCAGTTCCAATTCCTCCCAGAAGCCTCAAGCCGTCCTTGGTTTGGTCCAATTCCTCCCAAAAATTAAACTGAGTATTTTCCCTCCATTTTCCATTTTTCCTCCGAACTCGATTTCCCTTCAACAACACTCTGCCCTCACTTCGAACTTGACCCAGAATGATCCTAACCCTCACCAGGCACCCAACTAACGGCTCACAATCGACAGCAACCCGTGGGAGACACCCTCAGTCCCACTGGGAACTATTTCCCGTGAACAGACCTCTAGCCATGGTTTTAACCGCCTCCTCACCGTCCCACACGGCCATGTCTCCCACACACAGTCCAATTAGCAATTAAATAACCATTTAGCCCATAATCAGTTCCAATTTCAAGCATAAACAAATCACCCGTGCACTGATCGTGTTTCCCCATTCACGGTGCTACAGTGCCCGTGCAGCATCCCCCGTGAAATTACCATTCTGCCCTTGTGCAGAAAATTACCAAAACGCCCCTCACGCATCCATGCCCGTAACTCGGTCATTCGGACTCCGATTGATGCGTGCCGCCTGTCTACGAACTCAGGGCATCGAGACCTTCCTAACGGTCCTCGGTCCTCGGCCATCGGGCCATCCGATCAAAAAGTCAACATTTCCCCTTATTTCGTCCAAATTACGAAAGTGCCCTTGAACTTCCGTACATCATAACTTCCACCACGAACGTCGGAATCGAACGTGCCACCTGTCTATGAACGCGTGACGTCCCAAACTACGTCACGGGCATTGGTCAAAGTCCATTTGACCGTCCGAATAAAAATTCAACGTTTTGCCCACGACCTGGGGCAAAACGGTCATTTTGCACCGTTCGTCCGAGTTCGCCCGACTAATCACGGATTAACCCTGCCAGTCATGATTAGTCCGTAATCTAATCCCGAATGGGTCGTTACAAGGTGAGCTTCAGGGAGGTCCTAGGAATCAACTAAGGTAGCTACCGTGACGAGGGATGACCTGGTTGGCTGGATCGTGAAACACGGGAAGTGTTCGGGTTTTTGTTCGAGATTGAGTCGACGGTTTGTAGGCTGAGTCGAGGTTTTTGGAGTAGGGGAATTGGAAGCTTAGGGTTGGACGATGGAGATGGTGAAGAGAGGAGCAACTTTGGTG
Source organism: Prinsepia uniflora (assembly GCA_032719365.1). Taxonomy (NCBI): domain Eukaryota; kingdom Viridiplantae; phylum Streptophyta; class Magnoliopsida; order Rosales; family Rosaceae; genus Prinsepia; species Prinsepia uniflora. The sequence continues at coordinate 30,744,697 of CM064867.1, read as the reverse complement.
GCGGGACGGTGGAGAACCGGCCACGCCGGTTCGAGTTGCAGTGGCCGGTTCAAACCGGGTCGACCAGAGGTTGTTGGTGACACTGTAGCTGGCGCGTGTGGCCACGCGCAGCCACTTTGGGCTGCACGTGGGGGCGCGTGCGGCGGCGGTTGGGAAAACGGTTAACATGGTTTTTGGTCTAGGTGTTGTGACGCATCTAATGGAATTGGTTTCGGGTTGTTCGGACGTCAATTCGATGTAGTTCCGCGTGGGTGAAGGTTCCGGGTTAGGTTCGTTACTTTTAGGATCTGAGGATTTTTGAGGAAAATTAGGTGGACCTTCGTAGATGTGTTAGTAACGTACTTTGGTGACTTGTGACAGGATCGGGACTTCCCGAGGCAGCTGAGGAAAGTACAGGACGTTCGGGACGCAATTGAGGGCTTGGTACTGTGAGTGGACCCTTTCTTTAAACTCGAGCATGCATAACTGTTTTTCTATAATTGTTTTATGGTTTTATATATGGTTTCATGATTGTTGAATATGCTATGTTGGTTTTACATAATTGCACAGTTTTCGATAAATAACGTAATTGGCACGTTTTACGAGGAATGTCGATTTCTGAGTATAAAGCCATGATTTTGGGGTTTTCAAATGATAAATGGTTTTGAATGCTTATAAATGGATTTTGAGACGTGATCTCGATGATTAAGGTTTTCGGTTTTAGAATCGGATTTCGGAAAGCGGAATTTGGTTTTGATGTTGAAAAGGGGATTCCCGAATTTGGGTACGAAATGACGGTTCTAAACGCCGGAAGGGTTTCGGACCGGAGATTTCGACTCGGGTTTGGATATGGATTTAGAATTGATTTTCAATCGATTTTGGATTGGATTTGCTGGATCTGGATATTGGGTTTAAAGACCCGGATTATATTTGACGGGGGACGGGCCCGTATTGAGTTTAAAGACTCGGATATATTGATATTTCCCCCGTAGGCCTGTTGAGTTTAAAGACTCGGGAGTTTAAAGACTCGGATATTGCCTGGATTGAGTTTAAAGACTCGGATAGATCCAGTAGGTTTGATTGGATTATGACGGCTTGGTATTTATGTTTTATGCTACGATTTTATGATTCTTATGATATGATTTCTATAACTGTTTTTACAATGATTCTGTAACTGTTTTAATGGTGATGATTACGTGATTTAGAACTGTTTTCATCTAATGGGTTATGCATGTGTGTTTTCAAAACGGAGGGCTAAAACCCTGGTTTATTATGAAATGGTTTTCGGAAATTAAATTATTATGGTCCACTTACACCTTCTATTTTAAATTGCCCTCCAGGTCGTGGAGCTAGAGCGGGGTTTCGGCGTCGAGGCAGCGTCGGAGGCATAGAAGTTGCGAGAGCGACCTCGGAGTGTTTTAAATTTTCCGTGTGCGTGTATCTGGGTTACCGGTTTTCTTTCTTTTGTATGTAGTACTATGCTCTGTAAATTTTGACTTCGGGATGTTTTATATAGTTCTCCTGCGTCTGACTGGGTTACTGTAGTAGTTTACGTTGGTGTTGTGTCGGGGTGTCAGACGGGAGCAGGATTTACCTCGGTTTTCGGGGTGAAACCGGGGTGGGTCTTGACATTCAATGTTATAAGCTTATATTTTAATTGAAGATGAAATTTGGGATATTAACAAAGTATAGAGGTGAACTGGGATGAGTTAAAATATGGCAAATAGGTAAATATATAAAGGCCTAATGTGTGAGACTACACTTGGAATCTAAATGGTAGAGTTATGGAAAGTGAAATAGAAATAGGATAGGTTTTGAGTATTCTTATGTGAACACCTTGAGTATTATTATGTGAGTACTTAAATGATGATTATAGAGAAGTGAAATTAGATCGTTAGAGGGTTTTGCCACCTTAACTATTATATGATTAATTTGTGCCATATAAAGTACTGTAATATAGGGAATATGTGAGTAATGATGTTTCTTTAGATGTATAATAACTTTGGCATACAATTGGTATTCCAAGGTGTAGTAAACATTATAATGGAAGTAAAATTAGCGGGGGTCAAACTAAAAAATTTCCACCTCTTAGTGGGGCTAGTGGGACGGATATGGGTGGTGACCCCTTTATAGAGGAATTAATTTGGTTAAGTACATAATTTGGACATGACGAAATTGAAAACATCCCTTGTCTAACTCAGGCGGTAGCAAGACCTGTCCGATTTTCATAGAAATTTGGGACGAGTCCTGTTACCTAGCCAAGTTTTTTTTTGTGTCCTTTGATTTGCCTTCAACAGGGTACAGTAGTTCCCACAACACTATTAGCAACCTTGTTCTCAATGTGCGTATGATATGTGATGTGTCTAATTTTCAATTTTGATCAATATGGCAACCAAAAGAATATGCTTTTTCCATCCAATTTTCTCGTTCAGCAGGTTACGAAGCTTGTGTGACGAAGTCATGTATACTGTTCAATTTAGACAATATCTCATCACTAGATCTTTCTCGGGGTCAAGCTCGTAACTCTGATTTCCCATCAAATGAGTTTGATTGTGTACGCCATCAGTGATCCCAGGGTAAAAACCTTCTTGACCCTAAGTAACATACATTTGATGTATGCCAAAATGACGTCGTGTCTGAACCACATGTAGGACATGCAAGATAACTCTTGGTGCACCACCTTGCCAACATGCTGTCAGTTGAAAAATCATTAGTTATCCACATTACTGCTGCTCGTAGAGTGAACTTCTGCCCACTAAACTTGTCATACGTTCTTGCATCATTTTTTCTACAGATCTACGAGCTCAACAATTAATGGCAACAAATAATTATCAATGGAATTACTTGGGGATTTACGACTAGGTATCAAAGTAATGAGGATTGTGAACTTTTTCTTCATGCATCTCCAAGGAGGTTAGTTATACGGAACCATTAACACTGGCCATGTACTATACGGCTTTGCAAAACTCCCGAAGGGATTAAAACCATTAGTAACAAACCCTAGTCTAACATTTCTTGGCCCCGCGGTGAAATCCGGATACATCTTATCGAATTCCTTCCAAGCCTCTCCATCAGCCGAATACCTCAATATATCATCAACACTGCGCTCATCTTTGTTCCACCTCATATCCCGCGCTGTGTGAGACAACATGTAGAATCGTTTTAGTCTCGATTTTAGTCTCGGTTTCAGTGGAAAATAACGCATCTTCTTATTCGAAATCTAGTTTTTTTGAAACCTAGACTCATTACACACGGAATGTAACGACCCGTCCCAAATTCCCTGATTAGATTAGTGACTAATCACAATTAGTGAGGTTAATCGGTGATTAGTTAGGCTAAATCGAACGAACGATGCGGAATGACCGTTTTGCCCCTAGTGGTGGCAAAACGTTGACTTTTGAATCGGGCGGTCAAATGGACTTTGACCGATGACTGTGACGTAGTTCGTGACGTCACGAGTTCATAGACAGGTGGCACGTTCAATTCCGACGTTCGAGGAGGAAGTTATGACGTTCGGAAGTTTAGGGGCATTTTGGAAATTTTGGTTAAATGGAGTCAAATGTTGACTTTTTGACCAAGAGGTCCGATGGCCAAGGTAACACCACCGCGCTTGCTCGAAACCCGCCTTTCTTGATCCCCAAGATGCAAACCATAACCATGATTTTCACCGCCGTTTTCTCACTCACCAAACATATAATAGGGTACAAAAGGAAAAGCACAAGTGCCCTAAACAAACTTTCAGCTTCAAATGCCACGATCATGAAGTAATTAATGAAATAAAGATGAGGATTTCAGGAAGGCTCCTTCGACATCAAAGATGATCAGGTCTTGCTTTAAGACGCCCGTGAGCCTGGTCTCATCGGTTCGACTGCTGATTTGAGCTAATTGCATGGTTGTTGGCTGTTGCTAACACTCCTGGGGAAAACCTTTGAGTTTCCGAAAGAAAATCCGATATAAAATGACATAACCCATCCCAATCCCCCCGGGATTACCATGGAATGTATCATGCTCCCGTCTGACAAGAGGCGTCAGACAAGGGATAACCGATTGCCATTGCCCAGACGGGCTTCCAAAGTGCGTAAGGATCGATGGAGGAGGTGTGCGATGCTCAAGCCTCTGCTGCAGTCGTATCCGGAATCAACCTGAAGGGCATTGAAAACAAAAGCTGTGAGTGGACGAAAATAAACAAGTCTGCTTAAAACATTTATAAGACATTTATGCCCCTCAGTAAAATCATATGCATGCACCAAAACCAATAATCCCATATTTATTTAGAAATAACCATTAGGGCCTTAGCCAGGAAACCAAAGCATAGTTTCAATTTCCAAAAGTAAATCCAAGAGTTATTTCATAAATCCAGTAATATGAACCATAAGGCATATAATATAAACCATAACCATTATTTTAGCCACTGCACTATACACTCCAATCCGACATCCCTGATGTCTGACGTCCCTGACGTCAATAAGGTCACAATCACAAGGCTATGCGTGCCACTCGGGTCTCAATTTCCGAGTTCAATCCCCGAACCCCGTTCGGGTACAGCATCCCCGATGCTTAGCGTCATAGACGCTGGACGGACTAGACGTCCGTGACCTCTCCGGGGTACCTCATCCGGAGGAGACAATATAATATGGAAGGATTTATACAGTGCAGTACTAAATACATTTTATTGATATCCACATGCAAAACATATAGGTATACATAGGTAAAATCCGAACCGATCGTTACGTTTCATCAAACGGGTCTCATGCCCAAATACCGTGAAACGTGCCATAACCGAAATATCATCAAAACCATTTATTGATTCCAGCATGTGAACATATATAAAATGTAAACCAGAAAACATTTATTCAATTCCATCTTAGGGTCCCCGACCCGCAATCACATGTAGAAATCAACTGGGCCCCTGGCCCGATTCCACAAGTTAACTGGGCCCCTGGCCCGATTTCATAGTTCAACTGGGCTCCTGGCCCGATTTTACTTTATTCAAGTTCGTAACCGTTTCATGAACTCATATTCAACCACATTTATGGAAATCGGTGAAAATCCAGAAAATCTCGGTTTACGTACAAATACGTAATTCACCTCGAAATACGTGAAATCATTTTAAATTCACCGATATCCAAAGTAAATCATTTAATCATAATTATAACAATCATAAAACAGTTATGCATGCATCGAATTTATGAAACCAATGTCCACTCACAGACCGTTTAACCGAGCGCCTCGATACGCATGCCATAGGCCTTCCCGGGCCACACCACTATCACCGGGACTCCCAATCCTGTGCAAATCACATTAGAGGATCACTAACCTCATCATTAACATCCTAATCAAGTCCCGTAATTTTTAAGTATTTTTAAACTGGATTTAAAACCTTCGGACATCCCGAACAATAACGAAACGGGATCCGATCGACACGAACCCAACGCTAAAATGTTCGTTACATTGAATAGGACAAAAGTCATGTTGACCTCACCTCGAGATTCGTGCCCACGCGCCGCCGTGATTGGCTGCGCGTGAAAGCCACGCGCCTGCTACAGTGACTGCTACAGTCACCATCCTCGCCCGTTTCTCTGGTAAACGGGTTGAAAAACGCGGATAGGACCCGGTTCAATCTCACCCAATTCAACATCAAATCAATCCGTTCTTTCAACTGATCCCTTGTAATCAATCACCATTTAAGTTCTGTAAATCGAATTACACAAATCATGGTCTAAATCCTCACGACTCTCGATCGATCCTCGACGGGTTTTCAAATCGGGTTTCACGATATCGTCCCTGTTTTCCAAATTAATTCATTCAGTTAGCATCGTGAGAGTGTAAGGGACATTTCTACAAGGTCAATTTGAGAATTACTTACCTCAAACCCACTGAACACAAGCTCGACTTTGAGCTGCCATGGAAGCTCAGTTCTTCCTCAATCCGCCATGGTTTCTCTTCGTTCTTGAAGCAAAGATGTTCGTTTTGATCCCAGAAGTCGAATTGAATCATCAATTTCGATCCTCACGGCTCAAAACATCCATTTCGAATTTCCCTCCCAAAAATCAATTTTTCGATTTCTCTGTCTCCCTCACCCGAACAGTCCCCCGTGTAATCCCAGTTGAGTTAGTCTCTGAATTCTCTCCAATTTCTCACTCTCAGTTTCAGAATTGGAAGAGAAATGAAGGTAGGAAGAAAATGGCATTTGGTTGTACACGACCAAGAAATCAAAGAGGGTTAATGGAGGAATTAACAATAATTAAGTTAATTAATTAATAAAACATAATCATAATGTTCCCCCAAAACATGGATCCTGGTCTTAAGCCCCAAATTAAGGGATGAGTGACACTTGTCACTCATCCAAGTGTGTTCAGTCACCGGGTACTGTTCATTATTATATTATTATTTTAATCGGAGCCTCAGTTCGTAAATTCATTTCCTTGACCATAAGTTCGTCGTCGAATCTCCGATTTCGGCATGTCGCCTGTCGTTGGATTCGTATCGACGAAACCTACGTAACGGTCCTTGGACCTCGGCCATCGGACATCCCGGTCAAAAAGTCAACATTTGGCCCCTAATAAGCCAAATTACAAAAATACCCCTCAACTTCCGAACCTCATAACTTTCTCTGCGAATGTCGGAATCGAACGTGCCACCTGTCTATGAACTCCTGACGTCTCGAACTACGTCACGGTCATCGGTCAAAGTCCATTTGACCATCCGAATTAAAAGTCAACGTTTTGCCCACGCCCAAGGGCAAAACGGTCATTTTGCACAATTCGTCGGAAATCGCCCAACTAATCCCAGATTAGTGAATCACAATTAAATATTATTAAATCCCGATATTCAGGACGGGTCGTTACATAAAAAGAAAAAAGGTTTGAAGAAAAAGGCCTTAGGCATTCTAGAATAATGATATTGTTGTTTCTCCAAAGCTAGAAGTTAAGTATAAATTTGGATATGGTACGTACTTAGAGAAGCATATTGTATTTAAATGGTTGGTAATAAACGTGTACCCTTATATTTCATTTTTATTACAATTGTGGTATTAAATTAAGTCTCACAACAAATATTAAAATATAAGGTTTATTACTTACTGTGTTCCTCTAAAGACATTAAATATCACTTTACTCCCCAAAATGGATTTAGTTCTAATGTTTAGCTACAACTACACATTTAGTTGCACCGTTACTCCAATTCTTTTAGCCAAGCGTTAAGAGTGCTTACGTGTCAATATGTGATTGGTTGTTTAATTATTTATAAAAAATTATTAAAATTAAAAATTTTAAAAACAAAAAAACTGAAAGAGGAAGATGAACATCTGGGTTTCATTGTTCATATTCCTTCACATGAACAATTAACATGAAGCTTTGAAAATTCACCTTCTTCAAGTGATCCGGCCGCATTTTGTGTCAAACCCATAACTCAAAATCTCGAAAAACTGAGCCAATTAACTTTGACCAAGCTAAAATTCAAGTACAAATAGAAAGAACCCACGTCTCAAATCCCAGCAAATATCAGGCACATTTTCCCCACCTTCCCCTACTCATGATCACAAGCCCACACAGCATAGAACCCAAAAACAAAAGTGTCATCCATGTATCTGTTTATTTACTTGCACTCATCCAAATAACCTTAAAATTAGAAAATTGGCTGCCAGCTGTTTGCTATGCCCGAAAAGAGACAACTGTGTTACTTTTATTTTTTTCTTTTTCAGCTGCTTTTTTTTTTAATATGTAAGTAAGTATGTATTAATTAATAAAATACATACCTACCTTATTTATTTTTGTACATATATGTAAGTAAATATATACTAAAATATAAAGTATATATTTACCTTTTTTGTATTTGTTTTTATATGTAAGTAAATATATACTAAAATATAAAGTATATATTTACCTTTTTTGTTATACATAATAGATATGTATATGTATGCATATTTATTTTTTATATTTTTTGAAACTGACTAACTTTGTTCCCTTTTTAGCTGTGCTGCTCTTGGACGTTCCGAAGGTTCGAAGTTCCCGATCACAGCGATTTCAGGGATGTCAAGCAGGAAGCAAGAAGCGAAGTCGGGGAAGCTGCACTTGTGGGAACGGGGAGGCTCACGTAGCGGGCGAACATTCGTCGGGGAGCAGATCGAACTACTCGACCTTGACAAGTTTGAGAAGTGGAAGAGTCTCCACGAAGATGCTTTCCCTGAAGGTGTGGTTGTTGCGCTTGGCGATGTGTACGGAGCTACGAAGGCCCCGAGGGGAGCTGTTTCTAGAAGTAAGAATGCGAAGCTTCTCAGGTGGATCCAATTTCACCCTCTAATCATCAACTGGGGTTTCAAGTTTCCGTTTTCGAAGCTATTCACCAAGATCATCTGCCAAATTGGGTGTTGACCTTCCCAGCTGCACCTCGACGCTTACCGCCACATCATGTGCTTTGAGAAGCTGAATGATCTCTTCAACTTGGAGCTTACTGAGGATGATTTCTGGCATTGCTACTCGGTGGAGCACAAACCATTTCCCGGCACGCGGAGTACACATGTGGTCCCAAAGGTTGAGCTTTTCGTGAGCACGTTGTTTGATGACAAATTGTATCAAACTCCGTGCATTGAATTTGGTGGCGAATGGGATCGTAACTGCGTCAATGGTCTGAATATTACTTCGCGCTACCGTGGTCCATCTAACTTGTACACCACCATCAAGATCCATGCTGACACCAAGAAGGTTGACAGAATTCTCATGGTTCCTCCACAGTTTCGTGAGATGAGCTGGTTACTTAGTCGTCGCAGATGTGTGGCTGGTGGACGTCCCCCTGCGGACTTGGTCAGAAGCTGGTTTATTGGCCTGAGACAGAGGAAGCAAGGAGTCCAATCACTGCGCATTAGTTAAGACGAGTTAGGCGCCCCTCCAGCGAAAGTGCTTAACCAGCCGATGCCCCCAAGCGGCACTTCCCAGAACGTGTCTTGTCCATCGAGCCCAGTGGGATCATCCAGCAAGCGCAAGTCTTCAGGCGAGCCTCAAAGAAATCCAGTGAAAAGTTCAGTCAGGTCCCCGAAGAAGCTGAAGGTTGTTAACGGTCCTTCTAAAGCTCGGGTGGTGCCCCCTACCCGGGAGTCGGCTGCACGTTCTCCTTCGAAGAGACCAACTTCAGATCCCTCGAAGAGAACCTGCGGTAAGGTCCTAGGCGCTGATCATGGAGGAGTCAGAGTTGCTTCCGCAAAGGCAGGGAGTTCTCAAGTCTTCGAAGGTGAGATGCCCTCGAAATGTGCCAAGAGTGGAGTAGCGCAGGAAATCCATGACAAGGTCGCTAAAGAGCTCGAGATTGTAAAGGTGGGGGCTCGTAAGCTTGCCGGTATACTGCGTCTCCGGGCCAATATCCAAGTTGAACTCAAAAAACTCAAGTCTGAGCACACTATACTTCAAGAATCCCATACCCAACTTCAACGAAAAATGAAGATTTGGAGTTGGGTTTGCTAGAAGCCAGTTTGGATGAATTGAGGAGCGTCCAAGCTGAGAAGTTGTTGGCGGAGAGTGAGTGAGACGTCGCTCTCAACGAATCTGAGCTGCTGCGGGCTCTCTTCAAGACTCTCGGGAGAATATTGGGCTCCTGGAGGTTGAGGTAGAGCGAGCTCGTGCTGAGATTGAATGTTTGAAATCGAGCCATATTCGCCTCCTTGTGCTCCCCGCACCTCGCATCAGAATGTAGAGGAGCTCGAAAATTCTGTGGAGGATTTGAAGCTGAAGCTGTTTGTGGTGGGTTGCAGTCCTAGATGGAGGCACGCCTGGCTCGTGAATACGTCTAGGGGTATCTTGATTGTCAGAACAACATGTCCCCCAAGTACGCGATTCAGGAGGGAGACATTGAAGATGCATCCCGGTGGGTTGAAAACTTAGAGCAAGAAGGGCAACATGGAGAAGCGATCCCACCAGAAGTGCCAGGTCCTACGCCGCTGAGTTTCCCAGAGCAGTTTGGTGATGAGCCTATTCCTGACATTAGCGACTCCTTCTACGATAGGATTCCTGAACTATCGAGCGAGGACTGGGCCCATTTTACACATTTAATTGGTATAGAAGATGTGATTTCGAACTTGCCTTAGGCTTGTATTGGGGCTTCTCCATTTTTATGTATCTTATCAAACAAGTTTTTGAGCAGTCGACTTGTGACTCGCTAACCTTTTCTTTCGTTTTTTTGTTTTAGTTCAAGTGGTTAAGCAATCAGTATGTGATTTACCTACCTAGATTTCTCAACATCATCAATATAAAGTCTTCCTTTATTTTCCTTTGTTGACACCATATCTGACCAGACCCACTGGGCCGTATACTTAAAGCCCAGACCCAACTCAAGGCCTAAAACTACAATACTTATAACAGCCCTAAACACCGGGCCCAATGCGGGATGCCACGTGGAAGCGTACCCACCCTTAATTTACGTAACACGTGTTAGCACGTAAATCGAGAAGCATTTGTCCCACATCGGAACATTGGGAATTGAACATCCCACCTACCCATACATAAAGGGTACACATTTCCCAATAAAGGTAACTAAGATTTACTATTCACAATTACTCTGCAAAACTTACCATTTACTGTTTCCTCTTACGAACAACACAACTGACTTGATCGTCGGAGAACCTTAGGCCGACACCACACCGGTGCCCGTACTAACGGAAGGGACACGCGTCATTTGGTGATTGGGCAACAAGTAATCGACAGTTGGAATATGTAACGCTTCAACAGTTTGGCGCCGTCTGTGGGAAATCTGACTAAGGTTGCCCACGCTCAACCAGACCGAGTTACGACTCATCCACTAGTTGCACTGAGAGACAACTCGTCGTCACTGGAAATGCAGGACGAACACGATCTCGGTGAAATCACACCTGGGAAAGGCCCCAGAACAAGGGGAGAACCCTCTCCTAACTTCTTATAGATAATCGAGTAACTCCAGAGTGACATGGCTGAGGTCAAGCCTAAGGGCACCCAGGCCGAGTCGAGGTGTGAGGTGCTCGACGATCGATACACTAAGGTGGCCGAACAGCTACGGGTCGCACATGCAGAGCTCGCTACCCATCGAGCACGCGTCGATAGGGCTGAGGCCGACAAGGTAGTGGCCGAGTGCGCGGAGCGTGCCGAAAAGAATCGCCGGCTGGCAGGAAAAGAAAAAGAACACACAGCCGCGGAGCCACGTAAAAGTAAGCATGGGGACGCCGAGCAAGCAAGAAACAGGCCTGGATGTTGATCATCCCCAGCAGCCAGCCCGGTGACACCGGGATCTACCGTGACGCCCGCGACGCCCTCAGCGAGGGAGGGTGGAACCGGTCGGTCAACGAACAACCGTCACACCGACCTGACCCTCGATCCGAGGTGGGAAAAGGAGCTCGCCACCGAGGAAACATAACTGTTCGGTGGTCCCGCCCAAGCGTCGGCCACTGGACTTTTTTGACGGGGGACCTTGTCCCCGTCACCGACTCGTCCCTGGAGGTCGAGAGCACGGCCAAGTCAGCTCGGCATCTTGGCAACAGGACCGATCGCTCACACCAGGGGAGGCAAACATCGAGGTCCTCTCGCAACGACACCGAGCGGTCAACCCACCTCGGCCTACCGCTCCCTCGCCCTGAACCAACCCTCTGAAGGAGTACCGAGTGGTCAGGCCAGGCCGGGCGGCAGAGTGACAATCCTCAGGAACAACCCCGCCTGCGGAACACCGAGCGGTCAAGGCCGGTCGGTCAAAAGTGAAGTATATCCAGGAACATACCCAAACAGGGGTACACCGAGCGGTCAAGGCAGGTCAGTCGCGGAAGGAGTTAATCCCAGGCACCCAGAGATAAACACCAATCCAAAACTGACTCGCTCGTCCAGCACCTCATGGATCGAGTCCAGACACTCGAGGCCGGGACAGCTCGGTAAGTAAGACCAGCCTAGTCAAAAACCAGCTCGGGCCCTTTCACAGAAAGAATCAACTAGTTCAGGATCGATCACGAGATTAAACCCCTGAAAATCCCTCTTTACAACGGAAAGGACGACCCGTGGAATCATCTGAACAACTTCTACTCGGCCATCGCCCTCAAAAACCTCGCCATGAGGAACAGTGCCTCATCTTCAGTTCCACACTGACCGAGGCAGCGATCAACTAGTTCTACAAGTTGGAATCTAGGTCCATCGACTCTTTCGAACAGCTCACCTCCACCTTCAACACTAGCGGCACGTGGATGACCCCACTGCTCGTTTTCCTCACAAATGGAACTCTCCCTTCTGATAAAATCGAGGCCAAAAAGGTCCGGAGACAGGCAGCCCGGTATACACTCCTCAACGGCCAACTCTACAAGTGGGGTTTTACTCTACCTCTCCTGAAGTGCCTCGTCCCGGAGGTAGGCAGGGCCATTATGGAAGATATTCATGGTGGCATTTGCGGAAATCGTTCTGGACCACGATCATTGCCCCATAAAACTTTCCGCCAAGGTTTCTACTGGCCTACTATGCATGGAGATGCGGTAGAACTAACCAAACGGTGTGAAAAATGTCAACGGTTTGCCCCTCTCTTCCACTTACCTCCAAAAAACTTCACACCCATGGTCAGCCCTTGGCCCTTCTCACGGTGGGGACTTGACTTGATCGGGAAAATGCCGGCAGGGAAGGGCAAGACAGAATATGCAGTGGTAGCAGTGGACTACTTCACAAAATGGGTTGAGGCAAAGGCTTTGGCTTCCATCACCACAGCCCAGATCGAAACATTCGTCTTCCAGAACATTATCTGTCGTTTCAGTCTCCCCCACACAATCGTCACGGACAATGGGAAGCAATTCTACAACAGACGCTTTTGTGCCTTTTATGACAGACACAACATCCGTCTCTGCTTCGCCTCACCGGCTCACCCTCAGTCCAACGGACAGGTTGAGGCGATCAACAAAATCATCAAGCACACACTGAAAACGCAGCTCGACGAAGCCAAGGGAAAGTGGTCCGAAATTCTCCCTAACGCACTCTGGTCATATCGGACATCCTACCGCACATCTACAAATGAAACCCCCTTCTCGCTGACTTCGGAACGGAAGCGGTCATCCCCGCTGAACTAGACGAAACTTCTTACCAAGTGTCGACCTATGAACCCGAACAAAACAACCATCAAATTGCACTCAGTCTAGACCTCATTGAGGAGCACAGGGAGCAGGCTAACCTCAGAAACATTGCCTGCAAACAGCGGCTTTGCAATTACCATAATGCCAGAGTCAGACATCGGGGTTTTCAGGAAGGTGACTGGGTCCTTCGGAAGGTCAGTCTCGCCACCAAGGATAGCTCAGCCGGGACACTCGGCCCCAACTGGGAGGGTCCATATCGGGTTACCAGAATCTACCAGCCGGGAACTTATGAACTGGAAGACCCAAATGGGCGAAGGCTGGGCCACCCATGGAATGCCGACCACGTGAAGAAATACTACATTTAAGACTTTGTATTTTTTCCTCATCTTATAACTTGCTGTACTTTACCGATTATTGCACCCGTTATTTATAAACTCTTCCGTTTATCTCGCCTTGTAACGTAACATTCTGACTAAAACATACGAGTCGGGGTTCGGTCTTACTCGGCCTACACCCCAACACTTGCAATTATGACTCAAACTATCGAGTCGGTGTACAGCCCTACTCGGCTTGCACCTATACTTGACTCAAACATACGAGTCGGGGTTCGGTCTTACTTGGCCTACACCCCAACACTTGCAATTCTGACTCAAACTATCGAGTCGGTGTAGAGCCTTACTTGGCTTGCACCTATACCTGACTCAAACATATGAGTCGGGGTTCGGTCTTACTCGGCCTACACCGCAACACTTGCAATTCTGACTCAAACTATCGAGTCGGTGTACCGCCCTACTCGGCTTGCACCTAGCCTTGACTCAAACATACGAGTCGGGGTTCAGTCTTACTCGGCCTACACCCCAACACTTGCAATTCTGACTCAAACTATCGAGTCGGTGTACAGCCCTACTCGGCTTGCACCTATACCTGACTCAAACATACGAGTCGGGGTTCGGTCTTACTCGGCCTACACCACAACCCTTGCAATTCTGACTCAAACTATCGAGTCGGTGTACCGCCCTACTCGGCTTGCACCTATCCTTGACTCAAACATACGAGTCGGGGTTCGGTCTTACTCGGCCTACACCCCAACACTTGCAATTCTGACTCAAACTATCGAGTCGGTGTACAGCCCTACTCGGCTTGCACCTATACTTGACTCAAACATACGAGTCGGGGTTCGGTCTTACTCGGCCTACACCCCAACACTTGTTATTTTGACTCAAACAATCTAGTCGGTGTACAACCCTACTCGGCTTGCACCTATACTTGACTCAAACATACGAGTCGGGGTTCGGTCTTACTCGGCCTACACCCCAACACTTGGTATTCTTTGACTCAAATATTCGAGTCGGTGTACAGCCCTACTCGGCTTGCACCCATACTATGACAACACAGACAAATTGAAAGGATAACTCGGTCTACAATTTTTAGTCAAGAAAAGTCAATTTTCATTCAAAATGTGCAGAACTATTGTGCTCGGCCTGCAAGAGCTTTACAACCTTCAGGAAAACAAAAAAGGAAGAATTACAAGTGTCCTACACTAACTCCTCCATCTGTTGCTCGGCTTGCACTACCCCCTCCACCTCTGGCTCCGGCTCCTTCTAAGGCTCTGCCTGGTCGGCTTCTTGCTGGGAACTCGGCAAGACGCCCCCTTCTTCCTCCTCCCCTGACTCGTCTTCAAACATGTCGGCCGTAATGTCCTGGCCGAGCCAGGGGGTCTTCACGGTCAGCCCAGGATTGTACAGGAAGAGGTTGCGGAAGAACTCCTGCTCGCACTCGACAACACACTCGTTCTTCAGCTGGTCGAACTCCTCGGAAGCTTTAAACTCGGCCACCGCGGTCTTCTTCGCCTCTTCCAGGTCGGCCTCCCTAGCCGTCTTCACCCGACACAACTCCTTCCAGTGCTTCAGCCAGTCCTTCTCTTTGGCTTCAACCTCGGCCTTCATCTGATATCTGGAAGCCAGGGCCTCCTGGGTCTTCCACCTCTCGGTTTCCAACTTGCGATTGAGGTTGGTTGCTTCCTTCATGCCCCTCTCGGCCTCCTGCAGCTTCGGAGTGAGCTCCTCCTGTTTTTTCCTCAGTCGGTGTTTCTCCCGCCGAGCACCCGCCACCCTCCTCTGGGCGTCCCCAAACTGGCAGTAGACTTCACCGAGGGCCTGCACAAAACAAAGCTTAGTAAGACACTCGGCGTACGACAAAACACTAGCAAAAACAAAACATACAAGACAATAATTACTTACATTGCTGAGCAGCAATAGGGCTTTCTCTATCTTTTGCTTCGCCGACCAACACTGCACCTCGGCTAACTCGTCTAGGGGCGTAGAGGCCCCCTGGCATACCTCGTTGAGCAACGGCACCATCTTCCTCTGACAACAGAGGGTGGCCTCAGCGCCGGAGCCCTCGCCGATCGCTTCCCCCTCGGTGAACACACCTAGGTTCACGTCCCGCCTCCTCTGGAGCATCTCCATTATCCTCACGTCTAACCGAGGGGGGACGGTGGGGCTTTGAACTCTGGGGTCGGCATTGTCCTCTGGCCCCCGATCTGCTCCTGGGCCGACAAGATGGTCTCGGCCTCCCTTCTAGCCTTCGCCCGCCGGGGATCAGGCGACAGGACTCGGTCTCCCTCCACGTTGCTCTGTTTTCTTTTGGGAGACCGAGGCGGAGGACTTGGTTGTCTCGGCTGTGAAGATTGCCCCTTCTTTGCACGATCATACCTCTCCAGGCTGCTTCTTCTCGGCTCGCTCTTTTTTCTTTTTGAGCAGCAGCTCCAGGCGCTCGGCCGCCTTGGATAGGGACACGGATTCTCTAGAGCTTTTGTCTGCCTTCATCCTCAGCTGCTCACAATCCTTGTAAATCCAGCTACCGAGGTGATAGGGGACTGCAACACCGAGAAACATGTCAGACACAAAAACAAAAAACAACCCCAACCAACAAGGCAACGCTTACCTTCGTCGGTGTCGATGAGGCCAGCTTTATACTGGAACCCAGGCAGCCGAAGTATCCGTCGGTTCCGATTAAGCTCGTCCAAGATCTCCCTTACTCGGTGGACGACTACCTTCTCCTCTGGAGAGATTTTTTCTTCTGGGAACAAACCTGCACACCGAGAATCAGTCAACCAAAATAATCATACTTAAGCATACAACATATCAACATTTACATAAACGGTCGGCCTATGCTACAACTATCCACCTTGGGTTTGGAATTTGGATGGTATTGGGGGTCCCTCTGTGTTCCCCTCCCAGTTCCCACCGACCAGGCAGAACTTCGTCTTGTACGACTTTTGGGAGGTCGGTATGTCCAGAATGAACTCCCCCCGTTTGCTCTTCTTGGGTGACGGACGAAGACCCACCCGGTACTCTACTGCTGAAACCTGAACTCGTACAGGTACATAAGTTGGGCGTAGGTCGGCTCCGGTTGCTAGGCCCACCTGAAGGTCGTGTAGAGGGAGCAGAGCACAATCCACACGTTCGGATTGAGCTGACCGAGTGCCACCCCCATCTTCTTCACCATCTTCCGCAGCCAAGGATGAAGGGGCAGCCTTACCCTGTGGTGCATCAGCTCGGTATAGAACAATGCCATACCGGCTGGGGGGTTGCCCGGTCTTTGCTCTCTTGTGGGCAACCTTGTCGTCACCGAGCCGGGAACGCCAAACTCGATCCTCATCTTCATCAGGCCCTTATCGGTCTCCTTGTTCACCATTTCGTCCACGGTGAAGGCCGCACGCTCAATTGGAACGGTCTCCGGGACCGACTCATCCCCGGTCGTTTTCACCTTATTAACCCCAACTGTGCCCTTATCTCGGCCGTGGGTCAGCTTCAATGCTCGGTGCACCACCACCTTCACAATCGTCTCAGCGTCTACCAGTAGATTGCCACTACCCGACTTACCCGTCGGTCCAGCCCTAGAACCGGTGTCCGTGGTCCCACGACTCGGCCGTACTGTGCACCGACTCTATTGTCTTTTGTGCCTCGGCCGAGTGGGCCTCATCCTCACTCCTGGAGGCGGGAATGAGCACCTGCACACTACTACCTGACGACTCACCGCCTTGTGAGTCGTAGCATTTACCCTCAGATACCGAGTCACTCTCGACCGACATCTAGAAAAGCAAACAGAAAAATAGAACTCAGCCGACCAACCCGTTCCTACGAAGATTTAACCACAACCTTCACCACGTTCATGGCTAGTTCTTCACATCCTCCTACTTTAATCGAAAAACTAAACTTGGACAAGTACTTACCGTGTTTTTCACGGAGGACCGTAGATCGGAAATCGCAAACACCGTACGCACCGCCGTCAAAAGCTAGTCGGAAATCGCCTCCTTGGCTGGACAGAGTTTCCCCACTTTTCTCAAAAACACAAGTGAGGAAATCGGTGAAGAGCTCCTCATATTTATAGACATTGGTGCACAGACTATGAGGCGTCACCCCTCTCAGTGACAGACACGTGTTGCAACCACTCATTCTGATCGAACACGTGTCAACCATCTGTCCGAGGAAGTCCAACCGTCTTCCCT
The DNA here is from genome assembly GCA_032719365.1 of Prinsepia uniflora. Lineage (NCBI taxonomy): Eukaryota > Viridiplantae > Streptophyta > Magnoliopsida > Rosales > Rosaceae > Prinsepia > Prinsepia uniflora. Next base: position 30,727,154 of record CM064867.1, on the reverse strand, counting down.
CACTTCAACACCGACCTGCGTACACCGCTCGGTGCCTGGGACTGCTTAACAGAAATTAACCCTCATCACCGACTCGTGTACACCGCTCTGTGCCCGGGACTGTTTAACAGACGTTCGCCGTGCTACCGACCCATGTACACCGCTCGGTATCCGCAGCTCCAACCCAGTTTTTTTGTTCCTATCAACGACCATGACACCACCTCCGACTGCCTGTGTACAACCACGACCGACTGAGCCACTTACCCACCGAGTGCTATCCGTCACCGACCGCCTACTAGCCACTTGCTCGCCATGACTGAGGCTGTCTCGGTGGACTCTCCCACCAGGGGACTTGGGGGACTACATGTATACTTCCCACCAGGGTGTGGGAGAATGAAACAAGTCCCCGACCGAGAAATTCCACCTCAGTCAATGACTTAGGGGACTTTTGTTGAAACCATATCTGACCAGACACACTGGGTCGTATACTTAAAGCCCAGACCCCACTCAAGGCCTAAAACTACAATACTTATAACAGCCCTAAACACCGGGCCCAATGCGGGATGCCACGTGGAAGCGTACCCACCCTCGATTTACGTAACACGTGTCAGCACGCAAATCGAGAAGCATTTGTCCCACATAGGAACTTTGGGAATTGAACATCCCACCTACCCATACATAAAGGGTACACATTTCCCAATAAAGGTAACTAAGATTTATTATTCACAATTACTCTGCAAAACATACCATTTACTGTTTCCTCTTACGAACAACGCAACTTACTTGATCGTCGGGGAACCTTAAGCCGACACCACACCAGTGCTCGTACTAACGGAAGGGACACGCGTCATTTGGTGATTGGGCAACGAGTAATCGACAGTTGGAACATTTAACGCTTCAACAGTTTGGCGCCGTCTGTGGGAAATCTGACTAAGGTTGCCCACGCTCAACCAGACCAAGTTACGACTCATCCACTAGTTGCACTGAGAGACAACTCGTCATCAGTGGAAATGCAGGACGAACACGATCTTGGTGAAATCACACCTGGGCCAGCCCCCAGAACAAGGGGAGAACCCTCTCCTAACTTCTTATAGATAATCGAGTAACTCCAGAGTGACATGTCTGAGGTCAAGCCTAAGGGCACCTAGGCCGAGTCGAGGTGTGAGGTGCTCGACGATCGATACACTGAGGAGGCCGAACAGCTACGGGTCGCATAGGCAGAGCTCGCTACCCACCGAGCACACGTCGGTAGGGCTGAGGCCGACAAGGTAGTGGCCGAGTGCGCGGAGCGTGCCGAAAAGAATCACCGGCTGGCAGGAAAAGAAAAAGAACACACAGTAGCGGAGCCACGTAAAACTAAGCATGGGGACTCTGAGACAAGCAAGAAACAGGCCTGGATGTTGATCATCCCCAGCAGCCAGCCCGGTGACACCCGGATCTACCGAGATGCCCGCGACGCCCTCAGCGAGGGAGGGCGGAACCGGTTGGTCAACGAACAACCGTCACGCCGACCTGACCCTCGATCGGAGGTGGGAAAAGGAGCTCGCCACCGAGGAAACATAACCGTTTGGTGGTCCCGCCCAAGCGTCATCCACGTGACTTTTTCGACTGGGGACCCTGTCCCCGTCACCGACTCGTCCCTGGAGGTCGAGAGCACTGCCAAGTCAGCTCGGCATCTTGGCAACATGACCGACCGCTCACACCAGGGGAGGCAAACATCGAGGTCATCTCACAACGACACCGAGCGGTCAACCCACCTCGGCCTACCGCTCCCTCACCCTGAACCAACCCGCTGAAGGAGCACCGAGTGGTCAGGCCAGGGCGGGCGGCAGAGTGACAAGCCTCAAGAACAACCCCGCTTGCGGGACAGCGAGCGGTCAAGGCCGGTTGGTCAAAAGGGAAGTATATCCAGGAATATACCCAAACAGGCGTATACCGAGCGGTCAAGGTAGGTCAGTCGCGGAAGGAGTGAATCCCAGAGCCCGCTGAGCATATTTGGCGCCGACTGGTCATGTAGGATCGACCGCGGCCCGGCACCCAGAGATAAACCCCAATCCAAAACCGACTCGCTCGTCCAGCACCTCATGGACCGAGTCCGGATACTCGAGGTCGGGACAGCTCGGGAAGTAAGACCAGCCTAGTCAAAAACCAGCCCGGGCCCTTTCACAGAAAGAATCAACCAGTTCAGGATCGATCAGGAGATTAAAACCCTGAAAATCCCTCTTTACAATGGAAAGGACGACCCGTGGAATCATCTGAACAACTTTTACTCGGCCATCGCCCTCAAAAACCTCACCGACGAGGAACAGTGCCTCATCTTCAGTTCCACACTGACCGAGGCAGCGATCAACTGGTTCTACAAGTTGGAATCTAGATCCATCGACTCTTTCGAACAGCTCACCTCCACCTTCAACACTAGCGGCATGTGGTTGACCCCGCTGCTCGGTTTCCTCACAAATGGAACTCTCCCTTCCGATAAAATCGAGGCAAAAAAGGTGCGGAGATAGGCACGATTTTTGCGTCCCGAAGGCTTAATGCGCTTTGCGTCTTCTACTAAACAAAAATGTAAGCGATTAGAAAATTTCATTAGACGTGGAAACAAAACATCTTGAATATTATTGGAAGATAGTATGTGAGCAAAGTGGGCGTTGAGCCAAATTTTATCCACATGTTTTGTGTCTTTGATGATTATTTGGTCACTGATTCCTTATGACTTGCTGCTGGTAATTGCAGATGTGTTTGAAGACTCGTTCCCTCAACTCTTCGCTTAAGTCAAGCGATGTTCTTAAGGCCACAGAGTTGACGGTAGGATCGTCGAGCTCCATGAAAGGTGCCGAAATGATGACGTGTGGCGGGATGACAGCGTTTGTTCCAAATGCAAGTGTACATGGGGACTCGCCTGTCTCTCGTCGCGGGGTCATCCGGTAGGCCCAAAGTGCACCGTCTAGCTCTTCCTCCCATAGTCCTTTTTTTTCATTGAGCCTTTTCTTGATGCAATCAAAGATGGTTTTATTTGAAGCTTCGGCCTGGCCGTTGCCTTGAGGGTAATATGCTGTTGAGGTGAAATGCTTTATTTTCCATGATTCAAAGAACTCCTTGATTGACGCACCAGTGAATTGCGTTCCATTGTCAGTTAATATGACCTTCGGTATTCCAAACTGACAGATGATTTGGCTCCAGACGATTTTTGCACATCCAATTGAGTGATGGTCGCCAACGCTTTGGCTTCTACCCACTTGGTAGAGTAATCAGTGGAGACAATCAGGTACTTCTTATTTGGTGTCGATGTAGTCGGCAGTGGTCTGGCTATGTCAATGCCCCACTACATGAATGGTCAAGGGCTAACCAGAGAGTGTAACTCTTCGTGGGGTGCTAGGTGGTTGGGCTTGTACCTTTGGCACTTATCGTCAGCTTGGGAATATCTGAGCGCATCTTGATTCAAAGTTGGCCAGTAGAATCCTGAGCTAGCCTTCTTTTGTGCGAGCGATCTTCCTCCGGAGTGGTTTCCACATTGCCCCTTGTGAATCTTGGCCAAGACCTTCAATGTCTCAGGGTGTCTTAAGCATTTTGAGTTTTCCTCTGTGAAGCTCCAACGAAAAAGCTGGTCGTTGTCGATGTAGTATCGTGCAGCCTTCATTTGAATTTTGCGAGCTTCTAGTCGATCGTCTGGCAAGGTGCCATTCACTAAGTAGTCAACGAGAGAGTCTTGCCTACTTGGGGTGAGGTCAACTTCTCTCACTTCAACTTCCTTCATGTCAATGCTGCGCTGCTCAAGATACTCAATTGGGATCGAGCGTCTAAAGTGATAGTCGAGTGCCGATGCTAAATTTTCCAGTGCATCGGCTTGTGCATTTTCGGCTCTTGGGAGCTGGTGAAAGGTGAAGACTGTGAAGTAAGTGAGCAGATTTTGTACCTTGTTGTTGTATTGAAGCATCCACGCATCTCTTGCAGCGTACTCCCCGATGGATTGGTTAGTGATCAACTGAGAGTCAGAATGTACGTAATCTTCTTAACTCCGAGTTCCTTGGAAAGGCCTAGGCCGCAAATCAGCGCCTCGTATTCTGCTTCGTTGTTGGAGGCCTTGAATCCTAATTGGATTGCTTGTTCCATCATCGAGCCATCTGGGGTTATAAGGACGATGCCTGCTCCTGCGTCTCGTTGATTTGACGATCCATCCACAAAGAGCTTCCAAAGTGGGTCGGACATAGAGGGGCGCAATGAGGATTATCCGAGTGTTTTTTCATGTTGTGGAGGAAGCTTGGTCGGGTGGGAGTCCTTCTCAAGTTCCATGCCCCGAGTTTCTTCTGGTGATGCTGGCGTGAACTCCACAATGAAGTTTATTAGGGCTTGGCCCTTTATCGTAGTCCTTGGGCGATAAAGCTTGTCATGTTGACTCAACTCTATTGCCCACTTCATGACTCTTGTTGAGGCGTCAGGTGCATGGAGGAGTGACCGCTGGGGGTACTCCGTCATGACGATCACCCGGTGAGCTTGAAATTAGGGCCTCCACTTCTTTGTGGTAACCAGTAGTGCTAGAATTAATTTCTCAAGCTTTGGATACCGTGTTTCAGCGTTGAGGAGAGCCTTTGATGTGTAGAATACTAGGAGTTGGACTCCGTTTTCTTCTCTGATTAGCGCAGAACTTACGGCCACGTTAGAAACTCCCAGGTAGAGGAACAGGTCCTCATTTGCCTTTGGCTTTGATAGCAATGGCGGAGATGCTAAGTAGCTTTTAAGATCTTGGAAGGCTTTCTCGCACTTCTCATCCTATTTATCCTTGGATGCTCTCTTCATTGCTTGGAAGAAAGGTCGACATCGATCCGTGGCCTTGGACAAAAATCGATTTAGAACAGCTGCGCGTCCTGTGAGACTCTGTATCTCCTTCAGACTTGATGGTGACTTCATGTCCTAGATTGCTTTGATCTGCTTCGGGTTTTCCTCGATTCCTCGTTGGGTTACAAGGTACCCTAGGAATTTTCCGGCAGCCACCCTGAAGGTACACTTTAGAGGGTTAAGCTTCATCCTGTATTTCCTCACCAACTGGAAAGTTTGTTTCAAGTTTACGATATGGTCTCCATGATTCTCCCCCTTGATCATGATGTCATCGACGTAGACCTCCATCATCTTCCCGATAAGATCCTTGAAGATGCGATTGCCAAGTCGCTGATAGGTAGCACCTGCGTTCTTGAGGCCAAAGGGCATGACTTTGTAGCAATAAACTCCTCTTTCGAAGACGAAAGTTGTCTTGTCCTTGTTGCTTTCATGCATGAATATCTGGTTGTATCCGGAGTATGCGTCAAGGAAGCTAAGAAGCTCGTTACTCGCCGTGGAGTCCAACAGGAGGTCGATCCTCGGTAGGGGATAACTATCTTTTGGGCATGCCAGGTTGAGGTCTGTGTAGTCAACGCAAACTCTCCATCGCCCTTCCTCTTTCTTTTTCACGAGTACAACGTTGGCTAGCCATTCTGAGTACGGGACTTCCTCAATGGAGCCAGCTTGGAGTAGCTTGTCAATTTCAGCCTAAATGATTGCGACTTTCTCCGGGGAAAAGTTTCGCTTTCTCTGCTTGATTGGCTTGAAGCTTGGCAGCGATCACAGCAATGGATGAGGCAGCCTCGGAAACTCATGTGGATCGGCGTGTTCTGGCCATGTGAAGAATGGTAAGTGTCGAAAGTGTGATGATTGAGTTGAGCACGCTTTGAGTGTTTCTCAAATCGGCTCTCAATGAAAGCACCAGTTGTTGATGCAGAAATCGTTCGGCTCTGTGAAATTCCTTCTCGATCCCTACACACAATAACAAAAATCAAACGGGGTTAAGGTTGAATCCCGGGTGGTGGTTCAACCGAAAACGCTCCGATGCTTAAGTCAGTTTTCTGAGAGAGAATAATCTGACAGAGTGTTTGCAGAAGTTTTTGATTACCTTTAGAAGTGAAATGTGGTCTTCTATTTATAGTGAAGCCTTGAAGGTCACCGGAGCGTCTGATTAGTTGAAGGGAAAAGTATTAAATAAGTGATTGTACCGAGTGTAATCATTTATTTATTAATGAATAAAAAATTCAATGGGAAGTTATTTATTATCGACTTTGATCTGATTAATTAATATATTTAGCTGGTAAATATATTGAATTAATGCGGAGATCGTTACGTGTCGATGTAAATTTTACCAAGGGTAATATCGACATCATGGAATTGTTGGCTACGTGGTGGCTCCATAATATTTTGGTAATTTATGACTCCACATCCTTCATCCAAACGTACTCTAAAGGGCGACTAGCTTTGTTGGTCATTAAGAGTACGTGGTCTACCAACTAGTCAAACTCCAACCGGGATACAAAATATATCCTTTTTCATGTAACGCCCCAGAAATTCGTGAAATAAAATTCCTGACATTTTGAATGTAAATTGACAGTTTTATCCTTATTTATTTCTGAGGCCAAAAATTGGCATTTTGTTTAGGATAATTTCTGGACTTTTCCTGAGGACCGTTACGTAGGTCTCGGAGTCATGAGTTCGTAAATTGAAGACACGTCAAAATCGAAGCTCGGATGTGATTGTTACGAGTCTAGAATATCTAGGGGCATTTTGGTGAATTAGACTAAGGGTGGTTTGGTCATTTGCCTTTTGGGTTAAGTGATGGGTTGGCTCTTTAGTTGTCGTGTTCTTTTTGGATGGTGACAACTTTCACCATCCTGCCTTACTTGGTGGCATTAGCTACGTGTATATGTGTGGTGTGTGACTAGAATAGGAAGAAAAAAAACCCCCAAAAACCTTTTGATCATAGAAACCCAAAAAGGGAATTAGAGAGAATTGAGAAGGAAGGAAAACAGAAAGAAAATTTAGAGGAAAACTAGTGAATAGTGAGGTGGAAGACCTCCGAAACTAGAACCCGAACTCGTAAAACACAAATCCGTCGCATAATCTCAAAATTGAACTTCAAGTTCTAAACTTTTAATTGTCGATTTTAGGTTCCTAATGGTTTCCTAAGGTTCTTAGGTTGGTACAAGAATAAAAAGTGGAAGTTTGAAAAGTGAGACCCGTGAATTGAAGCGAAAATTTTGGCAGAAATCCAAGGTTTGGATCGTCGATTTTGGGTAAGTCTTTTGAGATTTTAGAATCATAGAATGTTTTCTGGGGTCAATTAGGAAAGGATTAAGGATTAAAGTGTAGAAATTGGACACGGATTGAAGGAATTACAATTAGGTCGCGAAACTGTGTCGGGACCCGAATTGAACACTCGCTCAAGGTTGCAGGCGATTGAGCCTGCGACTGCAACTACAAGCGTGTGAGGCCCAATCGTATGGAAGATGGATGGCACATGGGAGCGCCTATCACGTCATCTCAAAATACAGTTAACACATATTTTTATGTAATCAATGTTACAAACATTTTGGCATAAGTTTCGAGTCGATCTAACATTGTTTCGAGGTAGTTTTGTGTGTCTGAAATATTATGTTATGTTTTTCATACTTATTTTATCCCATAAAATTACAGAATTTTAATGTAAGGTTATTTGGGATTTTAGTGACCCTTAGTCGTTGTTTTTGGCAAGATAGGTGTCTCGAAATTTTTGAGAAGCGTATAGTATGGAATTGAGCTGCTCAGGCTAATTGTGGGTGCACATTTGTTTTATAAACTTTTATGAATGCCTAGTTAATTTTTTAAAATATTTTATTACATGACTTTAGTTGCAAGGATTGGGATAATTAATTGATATATTTATTTGATGATTTCCGGATTTATGGAATGATTTCTAGACTTGATTTTATGTCGGTATTCTTTGAAACTGTGTTTTAAGCTCAGAACCGATTTGGAAATGGTTGACTTGGACTTAGAGTCAAGGAATTGTTTTAAGACGAATGTTTTGGGTTCATACTCAGTATGCCTCAATTGTGTAATTCCTAGGAGGTCTCAGATGAATGATTCTCGGGAGGCCTCAGATGCGTAATTCCCGAGTTGACCTCCGATGCATAATTTTCGAGTTGATCTCGGATGGGTGATTCCCGAGTGGGTCTCAGATGAGTAATTCCTAAGAATTGAGAGTTCGATTGTGTTGATTTATTATATTGTGTCCAGGTAGTTTTTATCACATGATTTGATAAGCATGAATTTCAGGAAATGGGCCATGGAATTTTGATGATTTGTGGATCGCATGACTTGTGATATGATGGGATTTGAAGCTTGGTTGTTAATGTTTAATTCTATAAATGCATGTTTTACATTGGAGGGTAAAGGGTTTATTTTATCGAAACGTACTTTGTCCACTCACACTTTCAATGGTTTTGTTGACCTTCTAGGCTGTTGCACGAAGATCAGGACTGATTTAGAGCTGGAGGCATAACTAGTATTCAATACGGTTATCCCTTGTCTGCAAATCATTAAGGGACCTTTTCGAACTTCGGTTGGTCTATTAGAAATGAACAGGATTAGGCTCAATTATCAAAGCATCTTTGGGAGGAGTCTTGCCAATTTGATATTAGAGCCATGTTGGTACTGTCCATGTTTGTTGACGTCATTCCTCTAAAATACGATTCCTGTACACGTCCTGAATATGAGATGGATAGGGCTAGAGACGACCCAGATATTGAGAGAGCTTGGCAATTTGGAGCAAATATTTTTATGGGGGAGACCAAGGATACGATCTTTTTAGCGATTTCTTTTGGGTGGCTATGTGACACGCCCGCCCCTTAAGCCCCTAGGATTAGCCGGGAGGGTCATGCTCCTATCTGACACGTCCTCCTAAAGAGACCAATCTACCCTTATAATGAATATAACAAACCTAACCACATGTGAGACCAGGGATACTCCCACAACCTGACTAGACAAAATAGAGTACGCACTCACCGTGATGCCTCGACCTCCCTGTAGCCTGCGTCCGCAACCAAGCTGGAGGTTGCCAAAACCAAAAACAAAGTGTGAGTGGACATAAAATAAATATTTGGAAAACCATTTTCCGAAATACATCTTTTAACCCTCCGTTTTAGAAAACATGCATGCATAGTCAATACGATATTCCTTTAAAAAAAACCGCTGTGTCTTTAAAAATTCTGATTCCAAACCAACACCACGTAAATGTAAAAAGCCCACAGGCTCATATGCTGCTGAAATCGTCGGCACTAAGCCGCTTTGAAAACCTTTACTCATAATCATTAAATAAATCGTAATTCAAAGTACATACCAAACCTGATCTGGCCAGCTCAATGTCAAACCTCAGCATGCTGGTTCAACCAGCGGCTAGTCCAACTAGAATCTCATGTGCACTACTGCTAGGAGAGTAGGGGAGCTCCAGGATCCAACCCCGTTGGTACGTGTGGGCTCCACCCCATATACGTCTGAGCCCGTCTTTGGGAATCTACATAGTCCACTCTAGATAGGACGATCCAATCGCCTGAGGTTGAGCAATCCAACATACAGAAAACCAAACCAAAACATAATGGAACTCAAAATAGATATTGTATGGGCACCAGCCCAAAATAGTTGACTCTAGGGCACAATGCCTAAATCCCAGTTTTCCAAAACCATGATAAAAATCAATAACCAAAAACCATAGATAGTTTATACTGAAACCAATTATTAACCAAATCCAGAAATATAATCATAACACAATTGAGTCCAACATATATCCAGCAATCGAAATCATAATCGTAATCATGCCAAATCAGATCACAAAGCCGGTGAAAAGATAGATATATGCATGCATCAGAATTATGAAAGAAAATTTTCACTCACAGTACTGCCGCACGCTCGAACCATGAGCCGTAAGCTAATCCAAATCACATCCAAAGGTCACTACCAACCTATATAAGTCCCAATATAAAACCCCCAAAAGTCCCAGAACCCGTGTCTCAAACACACTTCCCAAGGAGAAAAATCTCTATATGACCTATCAAACAATCTTCGATCATCCTGAAACCACCACCATTGGATTAAGAACGTCAAAAGCTATCGAACAAGACTAGGTTGACCTTGAAATTCGAGCCCGCGCGCCACACGGGCCGATCAAAGTCCTGTTAACGAAAAGTAAAAAAGTCAATGCTGATGTTTGAAAAGTCAACAGTCAAAGTCAACGCTGACGTCAGCCAGGTCAACGTTGACATCGTCCTGGTCAATGATGACATCATCGGCCTCGCAGGAGACGACTAGCGACACCGTACGCTGCCGTCGCTGATGGAAACCCCATTTTGGTCCCATTTTTCAAACCTTCATAACTCTCTCAATTCTCAACCAAATTTGACAAAATTTATATGGACATTCATCTACTCGAGCCAAGAATTCCAAAAATGAAACCCAAATTGTGAAGTTCTACATGGATTTAAAGTTATGGCCTCCCAAAATTTTGGACAACCTTTTGAACTTGTATTTCGGCCACCTCCGTCATCAAAAACCTCCCAAACCTGGCTCTACAGACTCCCCTCACCTTAAGGAACAAGAATATGAGCTTAGATTCATTCCAAAACATCAAAAATCTAAACCTAAATCCTAGGACCCCACGACTTACCTCGAGTTTCACGATTTCGGCCACCCTTCATGGCCGCCCCGCCGTCCAATTTTGTCCCCTTAGCCTCCCTCTCATTCTCACGGTTTCACAATGGTCTCAAGTATGAAGATGGAGTGATGAAGATGATGGTTGGGGGTGGGCACAGGTTTGGAAGGAAAAACGAGAAGAAAATGAACAATGAAGATGATGCATGTACCAATTAAATGGGCCATAGGGTGAGTGACAAGTGTCACTCATCCTATGGTCCCCAAATTCGATATTTTGGCCCACTAAAAGACAAACTAATTTGAAGTTCGTACAACCGTAAAATGGAACTAAACCTTCCATGACCCGTAACTTTCTTGTATGATGTCCGATTTCGACGTGCCACCTGTCTCGGTCCACATGCATTGGACCTCCCAGATCAAAAGTTAATTTTTTCACCTTTTCTAGGGGTAAAATCATCATTTTGCTTCGATCGTTTGATAACCCTTGATCAATCCCGATTAATCCTTACTTAATCTGTGGTTACTCCCATAGATTCGGGATAGGTCGTTACACTATGTTTACCGATGATGGTATGATTTACGGATGAGATGGAATGCCCGTACGCTGGCTTGGGTGACATTTTAAGAAAGGTTCCTACATCAGTTTTATCCTCGCTCCTATCGTGATGCTAGAGAGATTGATTTCATGCGCTTACTGCTAGAGGACATAACAGTGGCTGAGAATGAGCAACGATTTATGAATCTATCCCATTTTTCCCAAGAATTTGTTGCAACTGAGACAGACAAGTGTCGACGTTTTGAACATGATCTTCAAGATGAGATCCAGGCCATTGTGAGAATGGGATATTATACTACTCTCAAAAAGCTGTCTGGCACTACCATTAGAGTGTAGGTGAGTTTTTCGATACGAGAGTAGTTTGCAAGTGTTGGATAACGCCGAGAGCGTCAGGATTCTACACTTATGAGTCAGGGGACACCAAAGAGAGTTAGTATTGACTTTGGATTTTCTGGTGGATCCTGATCAGGCTCAAACAATGGTGGGGTCAGACAAGAAGGTACTCAGGACCTTATATCGAGACACTATGTATGAGTCAAGTCTAGTAGTGCTTCAATTTCGTCGACCAACATGCAGAGTAGTCAATCTACACAGTGTAGTAGTGTAACGACTCGTCCCGGGGGTCGTGATTATATTAGAGTTTAATGACGGATTAATGAAGAGAATCGGTGATTAGTTGGACACTTTTGGACAGACGGCGCGGAATGACGATTTTGCCCCTAGAATGGGCAAAAGGTTAACTTTTAGTTTGGATGGTCAATTGGGAATTGACCGATGACCGTGATGTAGTTCAGGACGTCACGAGTTCGTAGACAGGTGGCACGCCCGATTCCGACATCCGAGGAGGCAATTATGATGTTCGGAAGGTTGAGTGTACTTTCGTAATTTGGTTAAAAAGGAGGAATTTGTTGACTTTTTGTTTGACCACTAGTTTTCACGCAAACCGAGTACCGTTAGATAGATCTCGACGTTCTGAGTACAACGACAGGCGGCACACCTTCATCGGATGTCGGACAGACGAGTTATGGTTCTAGAAAGGCGAAGGGAAAATGGTAATTTGGACTTGCATGGGTATTTTGGTCTTTTGACATCTGGGGAAGTGTGCCCAATCAGATAAGGACACATGGGCTGAGCTAATTGGATATTTTGGGCTGTGTCCATAGGCTGTTTGACACCTAGAATGATCCTAAAGGGTTCTAGCCTTCACGGTTACAATTTTAAATGGCTTGTAATCGTTCAAAGAGAAGAAAACAGAGCATAACTGAGACCGTGAGAACCCACTCAGACAAATCCCTCAATCCTTCATCTATTTACCCTTATGGTCTGAAAAGAAATGAGAGAGGGAGCCTAGACAAGATGATTGGTGGTCACGGCGAGGTTCGACAGTAAGGGACGACGGTGGAATTGAGAGAAACCCGCAAGTCCTCTGTTTCTACTTTCAAATTTGGACGTTACAGTTAAGGGTTAAGGAGCTCAATTGAATACGAAATCGTGATTCTGAGGTGTCTAGGAATCGAATGGACTTGATCGGGTGGCTCACAGTGGACGGTGGCCGGCGAACCTGATACGGTAAGTTTGGGTTTCAAATTTGATTATGGGTTTGTAGACTTTGTTGATGCAAACTAATGAATGGAACACGATCATGGAAGGTAAACACGTCGACTGGAACAGAAAGGAAGGCTGGAGGAGGTTAGAATCGAAGACGGACATAGTTGCAGAGCCTGGGTGTAAGTTTGCTTCGGGAAGGTAATTTGCAGGCCCTATTTATTTAAATAAGGTAGTTAGATCACTCAAAAATGGGAGGACGAAGCTAGGGGAATTAACTGGGTTAAAAAACATGTCAAAATTAACGGAAACTGTGAACGCCGGTTCACTGCTGGACTGGATTACAGAACCAGTTCAGACCGGGTTTCTTGAGGATAGGGATGATGAACAGTACCCGCGCGTGGGTTCCACGTGCAGAAACTTCCAAACGCTCATGAGGGCGTGTGAGGGGTATTTTTGGGAAATCTTCCAAATGACTTTTAAAGTATTTGATGTAACGAACATTTTGGCACTGGTTTTGAGTCAATCAGACATCGTCTCGATAGGTTTCGGGATGTCCGAAGGTTTTAGGCCTCGGTTAAAAATAGTTAAAGTTCGAGAAAATTACGGGGCTTGAGTATAAGCTTTGTGAAGTAGTTAGTGACCTTGTTGTGGGATTTGGATAGGTTCGAGAAAGACGAGGATAGTGGATTGGCCGGGAACAGCATAGGTGCGCGCGTATCGAGGCGACGACGTTATGGTCTGTGAGTGGACTTTGCTTTCAAACTAATGATGCATGCATATATGTTTTATTATGTTTGCTATACTTGATTCTATGATTTGATTTATGATCTTGATGGTTTACGGTTTTGCACGTTTTTCAAGAAATTTACGAAATTTCATGTTTTACGATGTTTTAATGGATATTATGATTTGAACCTGGTTTTAATGATATGAGATCGGGATTTGAAATACGATGTGATTTCAATGAACCTAAAAGGATTTTGGAAAGTGATTTCGGGATTGAAGCCCAGTTCAGAAAGTGATTTTAATAAACGTGATTTCAGGTTTTTGAATCGGATTTCCGGATGACGATTCAAGATCCGATTTGGGACTTGGAAATGGGTTCCGGGTTTGGGTTCAGAATGGTTATTCCAGATTCCAGCGTACGGGATGATGGTTTCAGACTCAGATTTGGTCATGGATGATGGATATGAGTTCTGGGTTTGGATCCGGGATCCTGATGAGATTGCGGATTCAGATTCAGAAATGGAAAAAAGTTTTCAAATGGTTTGGATTGGATTTGTGGGATCTGGTTATTGGGTTTAAAGACCCGGATATGATTATGACGGGGGCGGGCCCGGATTTGGTGTAAAGACCCGGATTGAGTTTAAAGACCCGGGAGTTTAAAGACTCGGATATTATGATATTTTCCCCCGTAGGCATGTTGAGTTTAAAGACTCGGGAGTTTAAAGACTCAGATTATATTGAGGCCTGGATTGAGTTTAAAGACTCGGGAGTTTAAAGACTCGGATAGATCCAGCAGGTTCGATGGATGGAAATGTGGTTCAAATATGTTTTGGTTTTCACTGTGATTGATGATGATGGTTTTCGATAATGGTTTTCGATGGTTTTGGGCTGAGGCCGGGGATTTGAGAAAAGTAAACTATGTTCGGTTTTCTTGTATGGTTTACTTAGCCGAAATATTGAATGGTTTTATGACATGAATTTGATATGCATGAATTGCTTTTGAAATAGAGGGTATAACTATAATTGTTTTATTGAACTCTTTTTAACTTATACTTTATTTTTGTCCACTCACAGTCTTTTCGTGTTTTCGATACCCTCCAGGTTGTTGAGGCGCGGGCTGTTGGTCGAGAGTGACGGAGACATCACACCCGAGATCCACAGTAGTTTCGACGCACTCTGGGAAGTCCGGATACTTTGAGGATGGTTAGATCAAAAATCCCTTGTCCGACTTGCGTGTCACATGGAGGTTGGACGTCCGTTTAGCCTTCGTGTCATGCGTAAGTTAGATGGGAGCAGGGTTTAGCCCTTAATCCCGGGGGATTAGGGGTGGGTCCTGACAAGTAGGGGAACATGTTACTTTTGTGGAGAACTTAGGCACCTCAAGAAGGATTGTCCATACCGACTAGTCGGTCACATGACATATCATGATGATGTAGGATAGGGTGATGGCCAAAGGGAAACTTGGTCTTGTAATACTACGAGAGGGAGCCAAACTCCTACTAGTAGGGCTAGCAGGACTAGAGGTGGGCAACTAAGGCGAGGCTAGTCTTTAGGTCCATAGGCTCGGGTATTCACTCTCACCCAGCAGGAGGCATATAAAACACTACAGAGTGGTTCAGAGTGACAGTGATAGTCCTAGAATTCTCCGTAGGTGGTGAAATGTTATGTATGTTGTTCATTAGTGTTGATACAAGTTATTATATGTTTAGCGGTTGGAAGGATACTTTCAAATTTCGGTGATGAAATTCCTTAAGGTTGGAAGTTTCTTAATGCCCTGAAAATTTGAGAAATAAAATTCCTAACATTTTGAATGTAAATTTACTATTTTACCCTTATTTATTTATGTGGTAAAAAGTTGAAAATTTGCTCAGAATACTTTCTAAACTTTTCGTGAAGACCGTTACATAAGTCTTGGTGGCATTGGCTATGTGTACGTGTGGTTTGTGTGACTGGAATTCAAAGAAAAACAAAACCCCCCAAAAAGTCTTTGATGATGGAAGCCCAAAAAGAGAATTAGAGAGAACTAAGAAGGAAGGAAAACAAAAAGAAAATTGAGAGGAAAATTAGAGACGGGTGAGGTGGAAGACCTCAAAACTAGAACTCGAAACCCAAACCCATAAAACCCAAATTATAATCTCAAATTTGAATTTCAAGTATTTGACCTTTAATTGTTGAATTGAGGTTCGTAATAGTTTCTTGAGGTTGTTGGGATTAGAAATAGCAAAAAAAGTGGAAGTTTCAATAGTGAAAGACCCTTGAATTGAAGCGAAAAGTTTAGCCGAAATCCAAGGGTTGGGTCGTCGAGTTTGGGTAAGTCTTTCGCAAGTTTAGGATCACAAACCTTTTTCTAGGATCAATTTGGAAATGATTGAGAATTAAAGTGTAGAAATTGGACAAGGAATAAATGAATTACAATCGGGTCGCAAAACCGGATAGGGACCCGAGTTGCAGACATGCTCAAGGTTGCAAGCGATTGAGCCTGCGACTGCAACTGCAAGTGCATGAGGCCCAGTCATAGGGATGGTGGGTGGTGAGTTGGGGCACGCACCGCCTCATCTTGAAATACAATTAACACTTATTTTTATGTAATCAATTTCAAGACCCGTCCCAAATTTCAAGACCTGATCCCGTCTGACACGAAGTGTCAGACCAGGTAAAATTCCGTCTTTAGCCCTCACTGGGCTTCCAGAGTACGCCAGGATCGTAGGAGGAGGAGTGTGATGTTTCGTCTCTGTTACAGCCTGCATCCGCGATCAACCTGAAGGGCATTAAAACATCAAAAGTCGTGAGTGGACAAAAATAATATTTTAATAAAATCTTTTCATATAAAGACATTTATGTCCTTCACTAAAAGCATATGCATGCATTCAAAAACCGTTTATCAAAACGTTCATAAAACCATTTGTCAAACATTCTCAAAAATTTTCAAGGGTTCATGCCCGGTCCCCATAAACCGTCATGACCCATAAAAACCATTCAAGGGTTCATACCCGGTTCCCATAAACCGTCATGAACCGTAAACCCATTTATGGGTCCCCGACCCTAAATCACAAACTTGAAAACATGGAACACCGTAAATCAAATCAATAGGGACTCAGCCCCAAATCATGTCACGTGGATCTCAGCCCGTTAGTGACCCGTAGTGGTGATTTTTGACAGGACAGGTGACTCTCAAAATTTCTAAGGAGTGTATAGTACGAGATTGAACTGCTCAGACTGACTGTTAGTGAAAATTTCTTTTATAAACTTTTATGCATGCCTAGTTAATTGTTTTAAATGTTTTATTGCATGACTTAAGTTTCTTGGATTGGGATAATGAATTGATATGTATATTTGATGATTTCTAAATTTATGGAATGATTTTTAAACGTGATTTTATGTCGGTATTCATGGAAACTGTGTTTTGAGCTCATGCTGGATTTGGAAATGGTTTTTACTTGGATTCAAAGTCAAGGAATTTTCTTGAAACTAACGTTCTGGGTTCATACTCAATATTCATTGGATGTGTAACTCTTGGATGTCTCGGATGTGTTATTCCTGGGAGATCTCAAATGCCTATTTCTTGAGTTGACCTCAGATGCGTAACTCTCGAGTTAATCTCGGAATGAGTGATTCCCGATAGGTCTTTGATGAGTAATTATTGAGAATTGACAGTTCGATTGAGTTAATTTTTGATATTGTGTCTAGATGGTTTTTATCAAATTGTTTGATAAGCATGAATTTTGGGGAAATGTGGGCTATAGGTTTTTTTATGATTTCTGGGTCCCACGACTTGTGATATGATGTGATTTGAAACTCAGTTGTTCATGTTTAATTGTATGCATGTAAGTTCTGCATTAAAGGGTAAAGGGTTTATTTTTATCTAAACGTATTTTTGTCCACTCACACTTTCAATGGTTTTGTTGACCCTCCAAGTCGTTGCATGAAAATCTGGACTGATTTAGAGGTGGAGGCATGACTCAAACGTCAATGCGGTAATCCCTTGTTAGACAAACATTAAGGGCACTTTTGGAACTTCGGTTGGTCTTTCAAACGGAAGTAGAACTAAGCTCAATTATCAAAGTATATTCGGGAGGAGTCCTATCATTTCATGCATGAATCAAGGATCTAAAAATAGGGTGTCATGGTACAAGCTTAAGAGAATTCATTTATAAGAATAAAAAAAATGTACATACTAATAAGTTTCACTCAAAATAAATGCTTATATATAAAATATTAAGAAAAATTAATAATATTATGTAGTACAATATAATATAAAACTACTGAAATTATACCCTACTAATCTTCACGGTATTAAAATCATATATAATTATCAAATTGTTCCTGCCCAAAATTGTTTTCTCGTTTTAGGAGTCGAGTATCCTGAGTAAACTCTTACTAGACTTCAGCGCGGAACTTGGTCTACTAAGTGAGGAAGATGGACCAATCGTAGGGTCTCTTTTTGTTGTTAGTTATGTATTGGGGGTGATGCTAGATGGGCTAAACAAGATGGATCTTTAGCAACGATCGTTAATTGAATGGGCGAAATGGGTACTTGGGTGCAGAGGTGCCACTAGTAGAAACTCCTACTAGGCCGTATAAATGGGTTCCATTTTAGGCCCAAGAACTTTTCTTCTGATCCAAGTGATTGTGAGGCAACCAGACAAGATTAGCTTGATTTTTCTTTTCTATGCCTTTTTCAAGGACTTTAATAATTTTCTTTCTAGCTAGTCCAAGTTTCGCTATTTCACCATGATATTAAAGTCGGCGACGTTGTTATTTTAGTAGTCAGATGATTAGAGGTTCCAAGTTCCCTCAAATCTGAATCAAAGTATTTGAACCAATGCTCAAAGGTGATATCCCAACATAGAAAGTCGTTAATCATACTTGGATTGTAACAACCCGTACCTTCGGGAAGGGTAAAAAGGTAATTTTGTAAAATTTTGTGTAAATGGATGATTTTGCCCTTGTGAATAGTAGACGAAAAGTTGACTTTTTGTACTATCGATTGGATGAGTGTTAGCCCTTGACTGTGACGTAGTTTAGGACGTCACGAGTCCGTAGACAGGTGGCAGGTTCGATTCGGACAACCGGAGGAAAAGTTATGATGTTCGGAAGGTTGAGGGCATAACCGTAATTTGATTAAATAAGGGGGGAAAGAGTTGACTTTTCCTACGACCGAGTTTTGACATGTTGACCTCGGACCGTTGGGTAGATCTCGTCGTCCTGAATTCAACGACAGGCGGCACGTGTTTATCGGAGTTAGGACGGGCAAGTTACGGGTCTAAAACGGTAAGGGTAAAATGGTAATTTTGAAGTTAAGAAGGGTATTTTGGTCTTTTGGCTTGGGGGCATGGTGCAATCGGATTGGGACACTTGTCCAAGGCAGAGAGGAGATTTTGTGTGAGAAGGGAGAAGATTGTGACATGTGGCAGGGCTCTAGTGGGTTCTAGGCCGTGCATGAGTGTGTTTAAAATTGTGTCGTGTGTGTGTGTTGAGTTTAGCCGAAGGGGGGAAAAAAACAAAGGTGAGCTGAGGGAGGAATTGATTGAACCGGGTGAGTGTTGTGAGGCTCTGTGATGTTCAAAGGAGAGCTAGGAGAGGGAGTGATTGTATCTGTGAGGATTTGGGCGTGACGATGAGTATGTGAGGTGTGTGAGAAGTGAGGAAAAACAAGAGAACAGGGCAGGGGTTTTGTGCACGGTTGTGCACCCCGATCGATCAATCTCCAAAATTGGACGGGTGGAAGTGTTCAGGGACCTGAGCGGAGCTTTGTGAACCGAGAGGAGCACAGCGGCGTGCACGGCGGAGGTCAGAACACAGGTAATTGTCCACGGTCCTCTGTTTTCCCAGTTTGGTTCAATTCAATAGTTGTGGGTTTTGGGTACGAGTCGAGGCTTTTGGTGGGTGTTATGAGACTCAGGAGGTCCCTAGGAGTCGAATAAGTTGTTGCCGCGATGGGGGGAATGTTGGAATAGCTGGGAACCGAAACAGGGGTTTCGGGTAAATGTTTTCAATTCGAAGTCGACGAGCTAAGGACTTCGATGTTGGGTTTTCTGGTGGGGAATGGATTAAGGAGGTTAGGACGAAACTAAGGGATTCAACGGGATTAAAAATGGATGAAAATGGGATGAAAACCGTGAACGCCGGTTCACGGCTGGACCGGACCGGTTCAAACCAGGTGAACCGAGTTCACCTGAGGTTGCTGGTGACACTGTTCACGCGCGTGGATTTCACGCGCAGAACCTTCTGGACGCGCGTGGGGGCGCGTGAGGGGTAATTTGGGAAATTAGTCAACATGACTTTTAAAGTATTTGATGTAACGAACATTTTGGCGTTGGTTTCGAGTCGATCGGACATCGTCTCGATATGTTTCGGGCTGTCCGAAGGTTTTAGGGCTGGGTTAAAAATAGTTAAAAATCCGGGAAAATTATGGGGCTTTAGTATGACCTTTATGAAGTAGGTAGTGATCTCTTTATGGGATTTGGACAGGTTTGGGAAAGCTGAGGATAATGGTTTGGCAGGGAATGGCATAGGTGCGCGCGTATCGAGGCGACGTCGAAATGGTCTGTGAGTGGACTTTGCTTTCTAACTCTTGATGCATGCATATATGTTTTTATATGATTTCTATACTAGCTTCTATGATTTGATTTATAGTTGTGATGGTTTGTGGTTTGTGCACGTTTCTCGAGGAAAATGACGGTTTTCACGTTTTACGAGGTTTTGATAACTATTGTAATTTGAACCTGGTTTTAATGGTTGATTTCGGGATTTGAAATACGGTTGGATTTCAAGGAAAGTAAAAGGATTTTGAAAAGTATTTTCGGGCCTGAGGCCCAGTTCAAAGGTGTTTTCGGAAATGAGATTTCGGGTTTCGGAATCGAAATTCCGGGTGACGATTCGGGATTCGATTCGGGACTTGAAGCGGATTTCGGGTTTGGGTTCGGAATGGTTATTCCGGATGCTAGCTTACGGAATGATGGTTGCGGACTCGAACCGGAAAATGAGAAGGAAATGAGTTCTGGGTCTGGATTCGGAATGACGGTTATGGATGTCGGAAGGGCATCAGACCAGTGGTTTCGGATTCGGGTTTGGATATGGAAATGGAAAATGGTTTTTAAATGGTTTTGGATTGGATTTGCTGGATCTGGATATTGGGTTTAAAGTCTCGGATTTATGTGACGGGGGACCGGCCGGATTGGGTTTAAAGACCCGGATTGAGTTTAAAGACTCGGGAGTTTAAAGACTCGGATATATTGATTTTCCCCCGTAGGCCTTGAGTTTAAAGACTCGGGAGTTTAAAGACTCGGATATTATTAAGGCCTGGATTGAGTTTAAAGACTCGGGAGTTTAAAGACTCGGATAGATCCAGCAGGTTCGATGGATGAGAACGTGGCTTTAAATGTGTTTTGGGTTTCACTAGCTTTGATGATGATGTTTTGGGCAGTGGCCCGGATTTGATGGTTTCGGTGATTTTGGGCTGAGGCCCGGGATTGGAAAAAGGAAAATGTGTTTGGTTTTCGTATATTGTTTTATGACGTAATTGATATGCATGCATTGGTTTTAATACGGAGGGTAGAACTGTTTGTGTTTTCTGATAACTGTTTTGAATTTAAACTTTATTTTTGTCCACTCACAGTCTTTTCGTGTTTTCGATACCCTCCAGGTTGCTGCAGTGCGGGCTGTCGGTTGAGAGAGATGGAGACATCACATGCACCATCCACAGTAGACTCTGCGCACTCTGAGAAGTTTGAGGTTGTTGAGGTGGTTGGTCTGGAACTCCCTTGTCCGACTTACGTGTCACACGGAGGTTAGGCGGTTGTTTAGCCCTCGTGTCATGCGTACGTTAGACG
Organism: Prinsepia uniflora; assembly: GCA_032719365.1. NCBI lineage: Eukaryota > Viridiplantae > Streptophyta > Magnoliopsida > Rosales > Rosaceae > Prinsepia > Prinsepia uniflora. The sequence continues at coordinate 30,706,031 of CM064867.1, read as the reverse complement.
GGAGCGGGGTTTAGCCCTTAATCCCGGGGGATTAGGGGTGGCCCCTGACATGGATGGTGTATCCCAAATACCAATTGTTATTTAAGAAAATCTGATTTGTAGCGAAATGGAAATGGAAGTACAGATATTGGAATGTAAAAGTATTAGATTTGAATTGAACAATAGCTGAAATTACAAGTATATAAAAAGAAATTTATCTTGCATTCAAACCCATATCAAGTACAAAATCTCCGAAATCATCAATTGAAATGAATATCAGTCGAAAATCATGGCATGAGATGGTAGAGCACTCAAACACTGGATGATATCGAAAGAGGGGTTTATGAACCTCGATGACCGGAAATGAACTGGCAGTCGGGATGACTTTCCCCAAATTGGTAGTTGGGATGATCTTCCATGAGCCCGTAGTTGAGATGACTTTCCGTGAGACTATAGTAAAAATAATTAACCCTTATAAAAATGTTTAGTTAGAAAGAAGGTTAATCTTCTGCAAGCCTCAATGACCATCCATAAACTAGCAGTCAGAATGAGGTTATGACAATGTTTTGTAAAAAAAAAAAAGGTTAGTGTAGGAAATGAAGCTAACCATTATAACATTGTTGTTGGAGTGGTCAGAAAGATGGTTAGGCACTTTCTTAAATTCCTCAAGGATGTGAGAAGAGAACTTTACTGAGTTTGGTTGGTTGATTGCTAGTCATTTGAGAAGCTTAGTTTTTTTCCATTTATAGGCGGTGAGGAAGTTGATCAACTTGCCAAGTTGGGCCTCTAATAGGCCCCATACTGTTGTTTTGTCTGTTGGAAAACTTCCCTTTGCCTTTATTTTCTTTGAGCATCCATGCTTTCTTTTTCTTCACGTTCTAAGTAGTTGCTTGTGCTAGATCTCTATTTGTTTTAGGTCATTAATTTCTTCCATCCATTGGCCTTGGCCCAATGGGATTTTCTCAGATGTAAACATTGCCCCCTGAATATGAAATATTTTGATTATATAACAATTTAAATTCATACGATCACACCTTCACCTGTTTTTTGCTTGTGTCAAACCTTTTTAGCCAACTCGATTTTTTTTCTGAAACTCCTTGCCATATAATAAAAAGTTTGGTAAGTGTCTTTACATTGTACGTCTTAACTTCCAACCACCATGAATTTATATTCGTCGACAAACACTTATAAGTTGGCTTTCTAAAAATAAACGCTTTACCACAAAATGTCTTTCCCAGCACATGATCTGAGCATTGTTCCCATTTCTCACTACCAAAGGCTTGTTGAACACCTTCATGTTCAATCCAAGGAATAGATGCAGATTATCATTGATCTTAGGAAAGCGTTTAACGCTTTCCATGTTTTTGATGAGGCAAAGTTGACTTCCCATCTTTAAAAATGTTCTTCAATTGAGCTCAAAATTATTCCCCTCTATTAGAAGGTTAGCGTATACAGAGATGATATGCTGCAACTGGAGGGAGAAGTGGTCGTCATGAAAAACAAGGGAAAACATCTCAGGGTTGAAGTCGCCTTTCATGACGTGTTGGGCAAAGAGCGGAGGATGGTATCTTGCGCAGTCGGAAAACCTATCCAAGGACTCAGATCCACTGATTTCTTCTTTTTAGTGACTGAAGTGTTAGAAGCTCAATGAAACTTTATCTCTTGCTTTCAATAATATTTTCTTTCTTTTCACCGCTTCACTTGTAGGCTGAGTCTTGACCCACGTTATTTTTACTGTGATAATTTGAGATTTCATGTAGTAATAATTAAGGGCTTACATAAACCATGTAGGCTGGCTTATAAAATCATCGATCGTAATGCAAAATAATCCACGTCTTCATTTTTAAACGTGAACATAGAAAACACCAACAATCCCGATAATGCACAAGCTGGTCCTTCTGCCCCTATTGCTGCACAAAAACTTTTACTCCTCTTTGAAAATCAAACCACCAATCTTCGCTGTTTGGTGGAAACCCAATTGGCGGAAATCATGCACTTGCAATACTTGGTGTATGCCCATCATATTGATAAGCAAAACAAGGTTCACTTCTCCTATGTTTTTCTGCTATCGTTCCAACAACAGGTTTAGACCCTCGAAGGGTATTACTAGAAGAGATGTTAGAATTCTAGTAGGCTCAAAGAGAAAATGGTGTCTCTAAGACCCGTATCGCTGAGCTCCTGGAGATGATCAAGGCCCGTGATTTCCATATCGAGGCCATATCACCAGTTTCCTTCAAGAATGGCTATGATGATGGGTACATAGCTCATGCCTCAGGCCATCCTCATCCCAATGGATGGTCTGATAAGAAGGTGGTCGTCTAGATGGCGAAGTGGTCTCCTTTCAATGTGATTATGGGTCCAGTTCCCTCTCGATAGGAGATTTCTAAAACCTTCACCCTTTTTCCTTTTTTGATGGCCATTCGAGTGGCCTTTTGTAAAGTAGTTACTTGGGATGATCGTTTTCTAGATGTTTGTAATTCCTTTCTTTTAAATGCAATCCATTTTTGGAAGTAGACGTATTTTGTGGGATTTCAACGGATCACCCCGCTCTCGAAATCTCACCCCGCTCTCGTAATATTTCTGTAGACGACTTGCGTTGTTAGGATTCTTATCCACCACACGCTCATCATTTCTTAAATAGTAAGAACCTTTTCCATTCACCTTGTGAACTATGAAGGGTCCTTTCAAAGTTGGTCTCCATTTTTCTCTCCCGAGAACAGATATTTTCATTGGTAACACTATTTTCCACACGAGATCACCTTCTTGGAAAGACCTTCCCTTCACTCTTTTGTTGTATGATCTTTCCCTAAGGGAAAGAATATGGAGATGTACGACATACAAGGATTTCTCAAGTGATCCAAGCTTAGCTAATTATTGGCTAAATTGCTAGGATTTTGTTAGTCAACCCTAATTATTGGCTAATTATTGAATGTTAGAGTGAGTTATTCCAATATGCAAATTGTTTGTGAGCTAAATAGCCTGGCTATAATGCTCCAAAATTTTACACGACTGCAATGTCACCAACTAAACTTTGAGGCCAAATTGCACAGCGTAATAAAGAAAAAATGTATCATAGCCTAATATGGTATAAAATTTAGGGCTGAGTAAAACCCTTGAAAAATAATAACTGTTTTTATATGAGCACATTAGGCTGAAAACTAACGGCTTATGCCCGCCTAAATTGACCAATAATGGTCAAATAACTTAGTGCGTCAAATTTTTCTAAAAGCAAAATAAGGAACCGATTAGGCTATAAGTTTTCGTAAACTTTTCTCCTAGGAGTCAAAGTTCATAAAAACTGGGGGGAAGGGGGCAATGTTTGAGTTAGTTCATAATCCGACCTCATCAAACCCATCACCCGACAATGGGCTAACTTTTAGGCCCAAAATAAGTTCAAGGCTGGAATATGGCTATAAACTCAAAATAACACGTTCAATTGAATATTTAAAAATTATTTAATTACGGCCACATGTCAATCAAGCGTCTAATTAAACAAAGTGCATGTGAGAAAACTTTCTACAAATAGTGAAAGGCCGACAAGGAAACAAATCATGATCAAAGTCAAATTTCCATATGTTGGAAGATAATCAAGTCAAATATCATGTCAGATATGGTAAAGATTTACATGGAAATGAGATCAAATCATTTATCATTCATCACATCCAAGATCAAATCATTTATCATCCATTACATTTAAGATTTATGAGATTGAAGGCAATCTAGACCAAAATCGGTTTGATTGACATAATCAAGGGAAGTCAACATTCAACTCTAAATAAGAGAATCAAGCTAATTGAATGACTTGCCGAGTTGGAATGCATCTGAACCCTATAAATATCCATCTTTGAAGAAGAAAAGAGGGATCTCCAACACACCACACAATTTGTCTTTTTACATTCTCTTCAATCACTACAAGAAATATGACAATACACTACACCCCATTGACAACAGTATATTAAAAAACTGATGTAATAGGTAGCTTAGACATCAGTTTTAATTCGATGTTGTCAAATATAGGATATAACATCAGAAAATTTAAATTAGTGTTGTCTAATCCTAGGATATAACATCAGTAATACCATACTGTTGTCTTTTGTACCCTTTAACATCAGTAAATTTAAAACTACTGATGCAACTTCTTTTTTTTTATTTAGCTACAGTTCAACCGTTGTCTATACTTCATCGGTCCTAGGTTCAAAGCATGTTGAAGTACAAATAAAAAACATAAAAAATATGTAAGGTGAATCTGAAACTGAAAGTTCGATCTAAATGAAATACAGTGCGGTCGCTGTAAAGCCCTAAATTGTTAGATCTCAATCTCTTCCTTTCTCAATCAAAGAGTAGAGCCAAAGATTAAAGCCGAAGAGCAGGGCCAAAGAGTAAAGTCGAAGAGCAGATCCAGCTATAGCCTATCATGTTCTGGGTTGTCCTCTTCGACTCTGTCTCCAACATTTGGAGACGATGCACGATCCACCTGTGGAGCTCATCGACGCTCGCACTAAACTCATGGCTACCCCACTGCAAGGAACCATCATTTCGCGAAAAACAACATAGATGATTCCCAAAGTCTCGTGTCATTTCCCTATTTGCCTCATCGCCTTCTCTACTTTCGTTGTCGTCGGTGAGGATGATGACTCTTGCGGTCTCTGAAGTCGATCTCAGAGATCCTTCGTTGATGTCATTGAGGAGGGCCTTCTCCGCGTCCTTGAATGGGTTTGAAGAGAGGAACAAGGAGAATGAGGAGATGGGAATGGTGTTTGCTTCTGATTTAAGATGAACGATGGGGGTTGGTGGAAGCGGTGGCAAGATCAGTGGAAGCGATGGCGGATCAGAGGACGGAGGTGATGGAGACTAAGGATTCTGGGAGTCCAACCATGGGGGTGCTAACACTAATATGTCTATAGAAATTTTTATCTTTTTCAATGGGTGTAGAATCTAAGGACCTCTAGGGTAAAAATAACAAAGAGGAAGAATGCGGGTGCGGCGGCGCCTAGGCGCACAGCGGAGGAGGAACGCCCTGAGTATGGATTTTGTGTTTCGATCAAGCAGAATGAGCTTAGGTGCCACCTAGGCATTCCCTTGGCGATGTTGGGCAGCTGGGCGACCGCTCAGTGCTAGCGGCAATTTCATAGATTTTTCTCCTTTTTTGGGTTAAATTTTGATTATTCAATGAAGTTCATGGCATGGAAACCAAGCAGGTTCCACTATTTATGCAGTCTCCACCACTTTCATCAATTTCCCTCAGATAAGTTTTCTATTGTCCCTTCTTACTCTTCAATACACTCCATTTGATTCTCATCATTCACTCAGGCATAATTTTGCTAATTCTCAATTTGATTGAAGAATAGTTATTTCATACATTATTTGTTTGTACTATCAATTGTTCCCTCAATTTAAAGATTCAAAACTGTTGACAATGTCTGTGATAGTTATTTCTGTAAAATTTAACCTGTCACTGCATATCTCTCATAGTTTTCTACTATTTGAATCGTTGCTTAACTCATAGGTTTAGAGGCAAAAAATTAGTTATTTGCATTATGTTTCATAAATGAAACCTGGGTGTTTAAAATTCTGCAGAACATAGTACTGACCGGGCTGAGTTTTTAAAGCTCTGCAAGAGAGTTAAGTACACAATTCGGGCTTGGTAACTTCTATTGAGGATTTGATGGTATGCACATGTCAGGTCCCTGTTGACATATTTACAATTTACAATTCGCATTCTTCATTTTTCTCATTTTGTTGCAGACATATATATATATTGTCTGATAATTGTAAGTTTTATTGTGGGTATATAATTTTTTTGCAGCAATTGTACTCCCTCTTTGAGTCTGTAAACAGAAAAAAAAAATTGGAACAACAAAATCTTTCTCCTAAAGAAATAGATATACTTGAACATAATTTCATGAAGTACTTGCTACAGGTTATATGGCTTCTTCACTTGCTTTTGTTTTTAGTTTTCCATGTTTGAGGAATACAACTAAAAGAAGCTTGAAAAAGGTAAGATTAAGACAAATGAAATCTTTTGTCACACCAGAGTATTATGCAAAGGAAAACCAGTTTGAATCTAGGATAACTAAATATTTCCTGAATTTCCAAGATAGGAAAAAAACAGTTTATGAAATTTTACATAGATATCGATCTAAAAAACTATGCTAGAAATTACATTATACTAATGCGGTATTTATTTATATCGTTGCCTAAAGTGTACTTTAGACAACGGTATTTTCTGAAACATATATTTACGCACATTAATTTCCGTACTTGAGTTTCAATTATATATTTTAAACTTAAATCATGCACTTGTAATTAAGTTATTTTCTTTATGCAATCTAAATTTCCCACTTGCCTTTATATTCTTTCTTGTATGCACTTTAATTTATATCGTTGCTTCGATTTTACTTAAATTATATCACATCATTTTCTTGCATTATCTTTTAATTTAATTTAATTTACATTTCTTTCTATTTATTTACGTTTTATGGTATTTACCTCATAATCCAACTACAGCATCCACAAATGAACATCTAGCTTTCAAATATGAGAAAAATTAGTTCGATGTTTTGTTTTTAAATACAAATATAGATACTTTTAGAAAATTGCTGATGAACTTGCTGATGAACATGTTTTGTTTATTTTACTTTTTCGTTCTTTTTATTTTTTCTGTTATTCTATTGTTTTTATTTTTGGTTCCTAAATTTTTTTTTTGGTTTCAAGTACTAGTTTATGAGCACTAGGGCATTTGGCAAGGATTTTGTAGAATACGATCCAGAACCTGAGAGAACATTCCATAGACGCAAGAGAGAAATTGCAGAATCTGAAAGGTCTAGTTCGGAATCCGATTTTGAAGAGTTAGACATCGCAGCAGACAACAGGTTCATTAAGGAACTTGCGACCTCCACCTTAGACAACCCTGTGCCTTTCTGCATTCAGTATCTGAGAGTAGCTCAAGGAAATACTGATGAGTTCCAACTGAAGTCCATTCTGCTTCACCATATTCTGAAGTTTAATGCTATCTCTCTAGAAGATCCGAATAAGCATCTCAAGGAATTTGAGGTTGTTTGTTCCAGTATGACACCAACCAATGTGGATGAGAGTATTCTGACGCTGAAGGCCTTTCCATTCTCACTAGCAGACAAGGCTAAGGATTGGCTATATGACTTACCTTTCAGAACAGTCAACTCCTTACACAATGAAGAAAGCCTTCTTGGAGAAATTCTTCCCCACATCCAGAATCACCTTTTGAGGAAGAAGATCAGTGGTATTCAGTAGGGTCTAGGAGAGTCTTATCCAGCATACTATGAGCGTTTCAAGACTCTCATCGTATCATGTCCTCAACATCAAATGAAGGAGGAGCTCTTGATTCAGTACTTCTATGAAGGCATGCTCCCTCTTGAGTGTCAGATGTTGGATGCAGCAGCTAGAGGAGTTTTAGTTGAAAAAACCCCAACAGATGCCAAAACCCTTATTGCAAATCGGGCATTGAATGCTGAACAATATGAGGGTGTTGGAGTGCCTTCATGCCAAGTCCATGAGGTGAGCAGTAAGTCTAATTTAGAAGCTCAAATTTCTAAACTTACTTCTCTTATGTCTCAGGTCTTGGCGAAGCCGAAAGTGCAAGGAGTTGCACAAGCTTGTGGTGTGTGTGCTATGCAAGGACGTGCTACTGATCAATGTCCTCAGCTTATCGAGAATGGTGGATGGGAAAGTGCCAATGCCATTGGATTTCAAGGGTAAAATCAACCTAGGAATGATCCTTTTTTTAACACTTATAATGAGGGTTGGAAAAATCATCACAACTTCAGATGCAGAGATCCGGAACAGTCTCAGCAACAAGCTTTCAACCGTCCACCACCTGGTTTCATTTAGAGATCGCAAGCACCACCTCAGCAGGGTTCATGCATGTCTCCAAAGTATGATGAAATTTTGAAAACACTAACAACTTTGCATGCTTCTTTGGTTCAGGGCCAACAAAATCAAGCAAAGGACATATTAGATTTGAAGTTACAGATGTGGCAGATAGCTAAATTTATGGGACAAATCCGAGAACAAGGAAAACTCCTTAGTTCCACCATTCCAAATCCAAAAGGGGGATTTTAGACAACAAAGGCCATCACACTAAGGAACGGTTGGGAGATTGATAATGAGCCAAGAGCCCTAAACTGATCAGAATTATGGAGGCTGAAATCATAAATGAGCGCGAGAAGGACCCATCCACGGGACCAATTGAGCAAAAGCAGTCAAAACACACTTTGAGAAACCCTTACTCCAACAAAGAAAAATCCGCAATTTTAGGTAAGCAAGTGATTACAAATATGATCTCCACTAATCCATCTTCTCGATCACCTTTTCCACGCAGTCTTGAAAAATCTAAAAAAGAGGAACATGAGAAGGCAATCTTGGAAACGTTTAGGAAAGTCCATGTCAACATATCACTCCTTGATGCTATTCAACAAGTTCCAAGATATGCTAAATTTTTGAAGGGACTTTGTACCACACAAAGACAGATTGAAGATGAAGAGGTAGTGAGGCTCAATGAGATTGTTTCTGCGGTTCTACAGAGGAAACTACCTCTTACATGTAAGGTTCCAGGTAGTTTCACTATCCCATGTGTTATTAGTAGTACCAAATTTGAACGTGCTATGTTAGACCTAGGTGCTTCCATTAAAGTCATGCCATATTTTGTGTATCTCTCTATGAACCTTGGTGAGCTCAAAACTAATGGTGTTATTATTCAATTGGCTATCCATTCTAATACATATCCTAGAGGTTTGTTGGAAGATGTTTTGGTGCAGGTAAACCATTACAGCATATTTCTATGTGCTTGAGATGGAGGAGTCATCATCTTCATCACCGTTGCCTCTTCTTTTAGGCTGCCCCTTCATGAAAACTTCTAGGACAAAGATTGATGTTTTTTTGGGGGTGCGTTGACTATGGAGTTTGATGGGGATGTGATCGGCTTCAATATCTTTGAAGCTATGAGGTATCCAGTAGATGATCATTCATGTATTTCTATTGTTGTGATTGATACCATAGCGCATAAATTCTTAGACATCTTAAATGATGATGTACTTGAAACAACCATCACAAATGGCATGGGCTTTGCAAACACCGGGCTTCATTGTGATTCGAGGGAAGTTTTGGCTGATAGCATTAATGTGGAAATTTTTGAAACCGTGGCAACTTTTGAGCCCTTGCCACGGTTTGATGGTAAGTTATCCTCTCCAATTTCTCTTCCTTTACCTTCTGTTAGTCAGGCATCCATACTTGAACTTAAACCACTGGCGAATCACTTGAAGTATGCTTATTTAGGAGACGATGAGAAATTATTGGTCAATATCTCATCATCGCTCTCGGCATTAGAAAAGAAAAAGCTTATTCGTGTATTAAAGGAGTTCAAGACAGCCATAGGATGGACCTTGGCTGACATCAAGGGTATTAGCCCTACAACTTGTATTGTAACAACCTGTCCTGAATCTACGGGATTAATTAAGGACTAACTGAGGATTATTAGGACTAATGAAGAATTAGTCTAGGATTTTTCAGACGGTCGGCAAAAAATGACAATTTTGCCTATGGAATGGGTAAAATGTTGACTTTTGATCCGATGGGTCAAATGCACGAGGACCGAGGACCATTACGTAGATCAAAATGATACGAGTCCTTAGACAAGTGCCACGTCGAATTCGAACATCGTATCAGAAAGTTATGGTTCACAGATGAAAAATGGCACTATTCATGCACACCGAGTAATTGTACAATTGGTTGATTTGGATTGGGTAAAATATCTGGGTGGATCACTTGATAAGTGACAAGTGTCACCCATCTAATTGGCCCATTACCCCAAATATTTTGGTATATAATATTTTCATCTTCTTCATTCCTTCACACCCGAAACCCATACAAACTCACCCCAAAACATCCATTTTCATCCTTTTCAGTTAAGCCTAGAGAGAAGGGAGACTAAGAGAGAGTGAGAGACAGGGAGACGACATAGGATGTGGTAGAGCCACCGTGGATGGTGGAGGAGCCCACGAAAGAGGTTAACCCGAAACCATTTTAAGGTTCAGAATTTTGAAGTGGGTTTTGGGGGGTTTGTTGGATGTTTCTCATGCTCAAATCGTGTTTCTAGGGACTGTACGATCTCATTGAGACTAAGAGGAAGGTCTGAGGAGGCTGGGATCGACGGGAAAGCAAGATTGAATTTTGGCCATCATGTTCATCATTGGGAAGGTAATTTCGAGACCTTTTTGGCTAATTTTGGGTTCATGGATTACTTCTAGAGATCAAGACGATCACGTAGGAACAAAAATGGCACGATTTGGTGACCAGACGTCTGAGATACAACTAGGTCAGGTCGGAGGTCCGGTTGACCCGTTACAGTCAACCAGGTTAACTTGGCTGGAGGTAAAGGATGATAACATCATCGGGTGATGTCATCATTTGTCAGAGGTGTCAGACCATGTGGCTAATAAAGTGCTACCACGTGGTAGTTGTCAGGTACAGTCAGCACTAACAGGTGTCAGACACGTGGACCAATCAGGAGATGACACGTGGCACATGTCAAACCTAACACGTGTTAGACCTGACAGGTGTCAGATCTTCCAAGCTAACGTCAGTCGTTGACTTTTACCGTTGATCATGATGTAGATGTTGACTTTTGTTGATGTTAGCGTTGAATTTTGACCAGAGTTGATTGGGAACTTTGAGTGGTATGTAGGGGCACGTGTGCATAAATTTCGAGGTGAGATCAATCCAATTCAAAAGGTTTTGACGACCTGAATCCAATGGTGGTGGTTTCAGGACAATGGGCGATCGTAAGATTGGTCAAATTGAGGTTTTTAGCATAGGGATGTGTGACCGGGACACGTTGACTTGTTTGGGACTTTTGAGGGTTTTTTATTAGGACTTTTCTAGGTTGGTAGTGACCTTTGAGTGCATTTTGGACAGGTCCGGACGACCCGAAGAGTTCGGATTAGTCCCGGAGTGTCTTACGACGTAGCTTGCAGGCACGTAGCTTGGACGATATGTGAATGGACACTTGATTTTCTAAATATGATGCATGCATAACTGTTTTTTATGTTTTATATATGTAATTTAAGATGCCTTGAGTGCATATGGTATATATATTTGATTACGATGTTTTGCCATTCTTGTGGAAATCAGTTCTTGCACGTATTTCGAGATTTATATTTTATGTGATACCTTGGGCTTTGCCCGGTTTTATACATGCTTATGTTTTCAAATGATTTGAACAATGAAAGGATTTTGGATTTAGAAATATTATATCGGGCTTGAGGCGCCGTTGGTTTGTGAAATTGGGCTTGATTCCCTGTTGTGGTTTATGAAATGAGATTTTGGGTTTAAGACCCCATTGAGATGATTTTGTACTGAGTCCCTATGATATTTGGATTGGATCGGATTCAAGGAATCCTGATTTTGTGGAAATGGTTGAGGAAACTATACCTCGGGCTGAGACCCTGTTGAAATTCTTTAGACTGAATTTGAGGTATGAATGGTTTATAATGGTTTTCCACTAGATTTGATTTCATTTTTACATACCATCCTTTTTTGTGGATTGTCTCCTCTAGACGTCCATTAGTATCCTGGAGTAGTCACGGTGCATTGCCTGGAAGAGCCGCTCTGAGGAGAGGCTTAGGACCTGGAGTGCGAGCATTGCTTGAGAGAGGCCGCTCTACGGAGAGGCTCAGGATCAAGATTGCTAGATATGGATATCACCCAGGACAACGTCTGGTGATATCACCCGGACACTAGTGAAACTTGGGGAGCCCTCGGACTTGAGACCCCGAGTGGCACGCTTAGCCTTAGAGACCGTGACAATATTGATTAGACATCTGGGATGTCGAGGATTGGTTAAACTATATTTTACTGATTTGGGCAGAGACCCCAAGTGTTTTGGTTTTGGGCTGAGATCCTACTGAGCAAATGACTGAGTGATAAACATTTTCATTGGGTGTTGATTTGAAAAGCCATAAGAATTGATTTAAAGAAAATGGTTGTTATAACTGGTTTTCCGACACATGCATTTTTTTTTAAGGGTAAAAATGTCCTTTTGTGAAATGGTTTTATAAACTGTTTATTTTTCGTCCACTCACAGCTTTTACTATTTTTGGTACCCTCCAGGTTGATCGCAGATGCGGGCTGTCACAGAGATTGAGACATCACATGCCATCACAGATCCTGGCATACTCTGGTAACCCCGAAAGGGCTTGGATGTATCACTGGTCTGGCATGAGGTGTCAAGCGGGAGCATGGCAGATCATACGTTAATCCAGGAAGGATTGAGATGGGTCGTGTCAGTTTGGTATCAGAGCACTGGGTTGCTCTTGGAGTGTTACACATGTACTGGGTGGGATGTCTCTACGAGGGAAACAAAGAGTCATCAACCTGATAGTAAGCGCGAGAGTAGGAGAATTAGTAGCAATGAACCTTGGTTAGGTTTGCGCTTAGCATGGGATACCATAATGAAGGTTTTAGGATGTCATGGCTGGGTAGTATTAAGCCCAAGTAGGGCTGAGTAAACCTGTTTAGGGCGAAGTTTCTTGTGTTCTAATGGTTGTAAACCGCAGTGTGTTGGTAGACTCAATTTTTGTGTGACAAATTTTCTGAGTCGAGACCGTTAGACAGTCAGGTTGGTTGTGGTGCAGGGAACAACCAAGGTCATGGACACCCCTAGTTGAGACTGGTTGGACAAGTTTCTAGAAGAGTGGTACTTGTGAATCGGACAAGGGTTTGGTTGGAATAGAGCAGTTTCTACAGGCGGTCAGTGCCCATATGGGAACAAAGTCTCGATAGCAGCGTGTTGTCTTGGTTGGGTCTGCATGAGGTTGTGGCAGACATGGTTATCAAGGGTTGTGGTTGAGATTGTTAAGACTTGGGCGACGTTCGTGGAACGTTTCTTACACAGTTTTTCCCAGAGTTGTTGAGTTTTAAGGGAGGCAGAGTTTTCCCGACTTCAGTAAGGGATTGGTTGTTAGCTCGGTATAAGTAGGGGTTATGACGTGGTCATAGTGTGCTTACGTTCGGTGTTGACTTGCTGGAGAGGGTTTCAATAGTTATGGTTCCGAGGGATGCGGAGCATGTCGAGAGGATGTGATTGTGATCACAGTGTCCACCTTGTTGAATTGGATTATGCCTCTGTACCACTATGCCTGAACTAGAAACGAGTGTTTTGTCTTTCCTTGGTAAGTGTACACGAGTGTCGGGTGCAAGAGTTGAACCCATAGGGTTGGGACATGAGAATCAGGAGGTTCCATCACTACCAATTGGATGTGCATAAACGGTATAATGGAAGACAGGTGAGTTTAACCATAGGTTGGATTGGTTCCAGGACACATGGATTGATGTCCGAGTGAGTTACGAACTTAAGAGTCCAGCGGTAGGAATTAATTCCAAATTCCACTGAGAATCTGTTAACTTGGAGTGTTACTCAGAGGAGACCCAATGCCCTTTTCGACGAAACTTCAGAAGTTGGTTCCGACCAGACTGCTAGTAAATATACTTACTTCTTTTGAAAGTTCCTAGTGAACTTCTCATCACCAGTGAGGATGTAAGCTTGTTAAGGTTAAGCTGAATTGCGGAGTGACTTAGTCGTGGAAGGATCATTACAATAGTTATCAACATATATTATTAGTTGGTGAAAGAGATTTCCCATTTTCTGTTTATATGCTAGCGGCATGGTTACAATTCCCCTTGATGCCTGGATGTCAGGCTAGGCAGTGGATCAAATTTGAATGACTTAAGGAGCATAGGCTATTTGGTGTTACCTGAGGTTGGTGAGTGTAGTTGGGTTGGTATTTACACTCACGTAAGATGAATTTTGATGTCATCACCTTGGATTATCCTAAAATGGGATTTGATCATGGGCTAAGTGAAGGAAAATCTGCAATCTATCGAGTAAGTGGTGACAAGTTTTATAGCTTACGAGCATGGATCTCGACCATTGAGAGGGTCGAGGATCACGTGATGGATGATTGAGGTTGTTGTGGATCGAGAGAGTTTGGGACTAGCCACTACAGTTAGGACGAGAGAATTTAGACTCACTTAGATAGGATGAGCGTATTGACTATTGGCTAGAGGTTATGCCATGGTTAATGAGACGAGACATTGAGTATCGTTCAGGAAAAGATGAATAGCTGATGCCTCGAGTAAGATGTTGATCAGGAGACCAAGAAAACTCAGAAAGGACGCTGAATTTAGAGTATTTAGAGTACAATCTCTTTAGGACAGAGACCAGATAGACATTCTCCAGAATTGAAACGTAATTGGTTGGTAATCATGTAGTGGACTAACTAGATCCGAGGTTATTATGGTGCGTGTGTTGTAAATTATGTCCCTTTAGTGATCTTGTTTCTCGATAGACTTAGGTGACTATGCAAACAATAGGATGATGCTAAGATAATGCTGAATATCGATGAACAATAAACTAAACATGCCACACACACGAACACAAGAATTTAGCGAGGTTTGGCTAATGTTTGCCTACGTCCTCGTGTGACCTCCTTGAGAGATTAGTAGCACTATGAAGATAACAAGATTACAAGAACTTATGTAGAATCCTGACCTAATCCCCAAACCCTAGCTCACGATCTCTCAAATCACTCTTTTGCTCTTATACCCGTGTATGACTTCTTTGTTTACTGCTGTCTTATTTTTCTGTGTGTATGTAAGGACTCCTAAGAGGCCTATTTATAATGTATAGGACTTAGGTTACACTTCTTAGCATATTACAATTCCTATTCCTCTTTGGAGGTGGAAAGATAACTTATTTCCTAATCTCTAGAGGGTTATGGAATACTTTTCCTAATCCTATATGGAAACACTCGATTAAATTGGAATCCTAGTCAAACAATAATTCTTGGTATTTGCCGAGCCAATTCTACAACAATCTCCACCTTGGTGAGTCAAAACGAAGAAATGATCGTTGAAAACCCAAAATGTCTTCAAACCTTCCTGAAGCAACCCTGGAAAAACTTTAAGAACCTTTCACCTTGGAAAAAAAAAATCTCGTTTGTAACACCCTGGAAATTCGAGGATTTTAATATTGTAATTTAATGTATGAATTGACGTTTTTACCCTTGTGAATGGTATGGCCAAATTGTTGACTTTTTGATTTTGGGTCAAACGGACTTTGACCAATGATCGTGATGTAGTTCGGGACGTCACGAGTCCATAGACAAGTGGCACGTCCAATTCGGAAGCTCAGGGAGGAAGTTATGACTAACGGAAGTTCAGGGGCATTACCGTAATTTGGACTTTAGGGGCGAAAATGTTGACTTTTCGTTTGACAACTAATTTTCACTCGACCCAACGACCGTTAGGTAGGTCTCGATGCCCTGAGTCCGTAGACAGGCGCCACGCCGAAATCGGACTTCGTATGGCTGAGTTACGGGTCTAGAAAGTGAGGGGCATTTTGGTAATTATTGAACCAGGGGCATTTTGGTCATTTTGCCTTGGTTACTGTAGCAACCGCGGGGGACCATGTACGGCACCACCATGTGCGGTGGTTCAGTGTGCAATTGTTTATGCAATTGTGTGCTGGAAAGGAAGGGCTGTCTATTGCTTTAGATCGTGGGCTGAACCATCCACCTGCACGGTCGAATTGATTAATGAAGATTCGAAGCTTTTTCGGGGAACAAAGTTCAGTGGACAGTGAGGCTTCCACGAGCCTCTGGGATGGCTTGAAATATTTTAAACTGATTAAGTAGTGAATGAGCTTCACTCTGCAGTTGAAAGGACTGAAAATAGGAGAGGAACAAGAGAGAAGCCATTTCGGGAAATTTTGGAGGGAAATTGGGTTTTCAATTTCTGGTGATCGTTGTACCAAACCAAGGCCTGGTTTAGCTTTCTAGGAGCAATTGGAACTTAGCCATATCAAATTCGAGAGGAACCAGCCACTGTTGGCTTGGAACTGAGGTTCTTGTTTCAGTGGAGTTGCAGAGATTTGGACGATCACTTACAGGTAATACCTTGGTAAATTGGTCATTTGTTTTAGTTCGTTTTATCCTTAGGAAGCTTACTGGGAGGTTAATTTGATTTTGGTTTGGAAACCAGTGAGTTCTGGTGATTAAACCCGATTGGTTGATCACGGGTCGATGGGTCGATTGGGGACTTGTCGAGGTTGATTAATGACTCAGAACTTAAATTTGATGTGTAAATAACATGTTAGGATCAAATTGGATTGAAATCAAGTTGAAATTCAGGGTTAATTGCCCGGGTCATATCGCGTGCTGAAGGTCCGAATAGCAGGGCTATCGGGTGAGGAAGGTGACACTGTAGCAGCTACAGTGTCAGGCGCGTGACTTTCACGCGCAGCCACTTAGGGCGGCGCGTGAGGGCGCGTTGGAGCTTATCTCTGATCACGATCAACATGACTTTTGTTCCTCTCATCATTCTGAACATTTTTGGTGAATTAACCATGTTGATCTGGGATTGATTGGAGGGTCAGTCTAGGGCCGATTGTCTCAAGAAACGTGTTGACGGTTTCCCCGAGCCGGTTTCTATTTCGGACTTTTTGGTCAAATGTTTAAGACTTGTTGTGACCCTTACGTGTGATTTGGACTGACAGGAATTGTACGATAATCCCGGTACAAGTTCGTACGCGCAGGTTCACCGCGGGATCGTATTGTGAGTGGGCCTGATTTCATTAAACACTTGCATGCTTAAATGTTTTCCGATTTACTTATATGTTCACATGCTGGAATCAAGAAATGGTTTTGATGATATTGAAATTATGGTTATGGCACGTTTCACGGTAATTGGGTTTGAACCCCGTCTGATGAAACTTAAAGTTCGGTTTGGATTTTATCTAGGTATATATATGTTTTGCATGTGGATATCAATAAAATGTATATGGTACTGCACTGTATAGATCCATTCTTATGATACTGTCTCCTCCGGATGTGGTACCCCGGAGTGGTCATAGCGCATTGCCTGCGAGGGGTCATTCTACGGAGGAACCAGACCGTAAAATGACTCAGGAGTAGGATTGCTTATTTGACGTCAGGGACGTCGAGCGTCTAGGACGCTAGGCATTTGAGATGCCGTACCCGGACAGGGTTCGGGGATTGGACTCGGAATTGAGATCCGAGTGGCACGCGTAGCCTTGAGACAGTGTCCTTATTGGACGTCAGGGACGTCAGACATCGGAGATGTCAGGATTGGAGTGTATAGTGCAGTGGCTAAAAGTATGTTATGATTTTATTACATACCTCATGGTTCATATTATATGATTTATGGTTTTAAATTCTAATGCATGCATGTTTGGAAAACGGAGGGGTAAATTATATGTTTTACTTACTAAACGATTTTATAAACTTGAGTTTCGGCCCACTCACCCTTAATGTTTTGGTAACCCCTTCAGGTCGTGCTACTGAGGTAGAGGAGGAACCTGAGGCTGAGACATAGATCTACTTCTGCGTACCTGAATCCCTGATTGGGTGATTTTTCCCGCAGGTTTATGTTAGAGTCGTGCTCGCAACTTGTAGTTTTGGATTTCATCCCTTGTCTGACATCTGTTTATTTCGGATTTGATGTAAAACTTTAGTTTGGCTTTTATGCATTTGAACGTTAAGGTTAAAATTGGAACATTATATTGGGTGTCAGTCGGGAGCAGGGCACGTCCCCATGTGGTCCCAGAGAGGATCGGGGCGGGTCCTGTCAGCTTGGTATCAGAGCACTAGGTTGTGGTCAGCATGCTAGACTAGCGATTAGTACTAGTTACTTTTTGAGTTTAAGGATACTGTTAACTGATCTATGCCTCTTGACAGTTGGTTATGCCTCCAAGGTGGATTCCTAATACACAAACTGACGAGGATCTGGAAAGGGAAATGGAATGCGCAAGCATTGAGCGGGCTCAACGTCTGGGAGCCACACCTTTCAACGGGGGATCGAACCCCGAAGATGCTCATGACTGGATCACCAAATGGGAAAAGATCTTCACGGTGATGCACTGCCCTCCGGGCGAACGGGTGACCTTGGCGGCCTTCTTACTGGAAGGAGGAGCCTACCAGTGGTGGCACGGCCTTGAAATGTCTGGATGGTCTGTCCATACCACTACTTGGGAAGCTTTCCGTTCCCGATTTCTGGACCAGTACTACCCGCGATCGTTTCGCGCGGCACGGGAGGCTGAGTTCCTGCGGCTGGAGCAGGGGGATATGTTCGTTGCGGACTACGAGCAGACTTTCGGAAAACTATCCCGGTTTGCTGCATCATTCGTGAGCACGGAGGAGGACAAATGCCAAAGGTTTGAGCTTGGACTCCGAGGGGAGATCCGGGCAAGTGTGACTGCTGCTACTCATGCTTCTCTGAGAGATATGGTCGACGCTGCGGTGCATGTCGAGGCCAGTCTGGCGACACACCAGACACGACAGCCTTCGGGCGAGGGGCGACCACAGGATCGCCCACAACGTGGGCCAACGGGCCAGAAGAACAACAAAGAAGGAGGCTACAGGGGAGCACCCTCATCCTTTAAAGGTCGTGACTGGTCAGGTCGACGTGGAGGCTCTCAGGGCAGAGGATCAGGATACAACTCTGGGCAGCGTTCATCATGGAGCGGTGCGTCTGGTGGGCATTCGGACAGGTCGAGGCCAGTAACCTGCTTTGCTTGCGGAGAAAAGGGCCACTATGCCTGTGATTGCCTGCTGTTGTCCAAGAGCAACGACGCTGGGTGCTCTAGTGTGGTGTAGAGCACGGCTTCCCACAGTAATGGAGGTCGCGGTCAGGGAGGTGACCGTGGTCCTGGGCGTGGCTCGCGCGGACGCGGACGGAATGGAGGGCCTAGGGTTCAAGTGTTTGCAATGACCCAGCAGCAGGCGAGGACTGCCCCAGGCGTGGTTACAGGTACACTACATATCCTAAACCTTCTTGTAGGTGTATTGATGGATGCGGGGGCTACACATTCTTTTATTTCGAAGAGTTGTGCTGGTATGCTTGATTGTGTGGTATCAGCCTTAGATTGTGAGATGGGTGTTGGCACCCCGATGGGCATCGTGTACCTTGTGAATCAGGTGATTCGGAGGTGCCCGGTGAGGATTGAGGATGTGGATTTACCAGCGGACTTAATTATTCTGGATATCCACGACTTTGATGTAATTTTGGGTATGGATTGGCTATCGGAGCATGGGTCGCTCATCGATTGCTATAGCAAGCAGGTGATTCTGCGAAGCTCGGGTTTGCCGGAGGTTATCTTTCAGGGGGAACGTGATGGTTCACCTCCTGAAGTGATTTCTTCACTTACTGCTACCAAACTTCTACGGAAGGGATGCCAGGGTTATCTGCCGCATGTCGTGTCGGATCAGGTTGATACTCCGGGTATCGACGAGATACCGGTGGTACGTGAGTTTCCGGATGTGTTCCCGGAAGACTTACCTGGATTATCGCCATCGCGGGAGATCGAGTTTACAATTGAACTACTCCCCGGTACCCGACCTATATCTCAGGCACCATACCGGATGGAGCCGACCGAGTTAAGAGAACTCAAAACTCAATTGTAGGAGTTGGTGGATTTGGGATACGCCCGACCGAGTACTTCACCGTGGAGAGCACCGGTGTTGTTCGTAAAGAAGAAGGAGGAGAGTCTCCATTTGTGCATTGACTATCGGCAACTCAACAGGGTAACACTGAGGAACCAGTATCCTCTACCCAGGATCGATGACCTTTTTGACCAATTGCGGGGAGCACAGTGCTTCTCAAAGATTGATTTGCGGTCTGGGTATCACCAACTGAGGATTTCGGAGGAGGATATTCCGAAAACTGCCTTTCGAACCCATTACGGACACTACGAGTTCCTGGTTATGCCTTTTGGTTTGACGAATGCTCCAGCAACATTCATGGATCTGATGAACCGGGTTTTTCGACCCTACTTGGATAAGTTCGTGATTGTGTTCATCGATGACATCTTGGTGCACTCGAGGCGTGCCCGAGCACATGAGGAACATCTACGGTTGGTGTTGGAGAAGCTGAGACAAGAACAGTTGTACGCCAAGCTGAGCAAGTGTTAGTTTTGGCTGAGCAGTATTGGCTTTCTAGGACACGTGATATCGACGGATGGGATTAGCGTGGATCCCCAGAAAACGGAAGCGGTGACCAACTGGGCTAGACCGACAACAGTAACGGAAGTGCGGAGTTTTGTCGGGTTAGCAGGTTACTACCGGAGATTCGTGGAGGGTTTCTCCAAAATTGCTGCACCATTGACTCGTCTGACTCGAAGGGAGTGAAGTTTATTTGGGACGAGCAGTGTGATCGGAGTTTTCAGGAATTGAAGGATCGATTGACCACTGCACCTGTCCTTGCATTGCCGGATGACAGTGGAGAATTCGTGGTCTTTAGTGACGCATCACTACAAGGGCTGCGTGTTGATGCAGACTGGAAAGGTTATCGCCTACGCATCCTGGCAGCTAAAGACTCATGAGTTGAACTACCCAACCCATGATTTGGAGTTGGCAGCGGTGGTTCATGCTCTAAAAATCTGGAGACATTACCAATTCGGCGCAATGTGCCGGATATACACCGACCACCAGAGCCTAAAGTACCTATTCACCCAGAAGGAGCTTAACATGAGACAACGAAGATGGTTGGAACTACTGAAGGATTATGACTGTACAATTGAGTACCATCTGGGTAAGGCCAATGTGGTGGCAGATGCACTCAGCAGGAAGTCAGCGGGATCTGTTGCACATCTAGGGATGGTGTATCTTCCTTTGCTGGTGGAACTCCGGAAGGCGGGAGTTATTTTGGATACCGATGAGCATGGAGCTTTGTTGGCCAGCTTTCATGTACGACCAGTGCTGATTGATCGGATCATCGAAGCACAACTTCAGGATCTGATACTCTGTATTTACAGGATTGAGGTCGATGCGGATGGGAGACAGGATTTTACCATCCGGGATGATGGAGCACTTGTGAAGTTGGGCCGTTTGTGTGTACCTGCAGTGGCAGAGTTACGGCCCGAGATTCTGTAGGAGGCCCATAGTTCGCCCTATGCTATGCATCCGGGAGGTACAAAGATGTACCGTACCCTCCGAAACCATTATTGGTGGCCAGGAATGAAGAAGGATATTGCTGAGTTCGTGAGCAGATGCTTAACCTGTCAGCAGGTTAAGGCAGAACGGCAGAGACCGTATGGGGCTATGCAGCCACTTCCGATTCCCGAGTGGAAGTGGGATCACATCACCATGGACTTCGTCTTTAAGTTACCAAGGACTTAGAGTGGAGTTGACGGGGTATGGGTGATCGTGGACCGGTTAACCAAGTCAGCCCATTTTCTGCCAGTTCAGGAGACTTATAAACCTAACCGACTGGCTCAATTGTTCGTAAAAGAAATCATACGATTGCGTGGTACGCCGGAATCGATCGTGTCCGATCGTGATCCGCGTTTCACTTCCAGGTTCTAGCGGAGTTTGCAAGCTACTTTGGGAACAACCCTACGTTTCTGTACTGCGTTCCATCCACAGACTGATGGGCATTCTGAACGGACCATTCAGACCCTGGAGGACATGATGAGGTCTTGTGTACTACAATTTCAGGATTCCCATTTGCCGTTGATGGAATTCGCTTACAACAACAGCTATCAGACAAGCATCGGGATGGCACCTTATGAGGCACTGTATGGTCGACAGTGCAGGACACCAATCTGTTGGATGGAGATAGGGGAACGAGCGGCTGTAGGGCCAGAATTGATGGACTTGACCCTGGAAACTGTTCGGGTTATCAAGGAAAGATTGAAGGCGGCACATGATCGCCAAAAGAGTTATGCCGATCGACAGATTCGAGACTTGGAATTTGAAGTGGGAGTTTTTTCTTCCTGAAGTTATCTCCGTGGAAAGGGATTATCCGTTTTGGTCGACGGGGGAAGGTTGTAACACCCCGGAAATTCGAGGATTTTAATATTGTAATTCAATGTATGAATTGATGTTTTTACCCTTGTGAATGGTATGGCCAAATTGTTGACTTTTTGATTTTTGGGTCAAACGGACTTTGACCAATGACCGTGACGTAGTTCGGGACGTCACGAGTCCATAGACAGGTGGCACGTCCAATTCGGACGCTCAGGGAGGAAGTTATGACTAACGGAAGTTCAGGGGCATTACCATAATTTGGACTTTAGGGGCGAAAATGTTGACTTTTTGTTTGGCAACTAATTTTCACTCGACCCAAGGACCGTTAGGTAGGTCTCGATACCCTGAGTCCGTAGACAGGCGGCACGCCGAAATCGGACTTCGTATGACTGAGTTAGGGGTCTAGAAAGTGAGGGGCATTTTGGTAATTATTGAACCAGGGGCATTTTGCCCTGTTACTGTAGCAACCGCGGGGACCATGGACCGCACCACCATTTGCGGTGCTTCAGTGTGCAATTGTTTATGCAATTGTGTGCTGGAAAGGAAGGGCTGTCTATTGCTTTAGATCGTGGGCTGAACCATCCACCTGCACGGTCGAATTGATTAATGAAGATTCGAAGCTTTTTCGGGGAACAAGGTTTAGTGGACAGTGAGACTTCCACGAGCCTCTGGGACAGCTTGAAATGTTTTAAACTGAATAAGTAGTGAATGAGCTTCACTCTGCAGTTGAAAGGACTGAAAATAGGAGAGGAACCAATGAGAATCCATTTCGGGAAATTTAGGAGGGGAATTGGGTTTTCAATTTCTGGTGATCGTTGGACCAAACCAAGGCCTGGTTTAGCTTTCTGGGAGCAATTGGAACTTAGCCATATCAAATTCGAGAGGAACCAGCCACTGTTGGTTTGGAACTGAGGTTCCTGTTTCAGTGGAGTTGCAGAGATTTGGACTATCACTTACAGGTAATACCTTGGTAAATTGGTCATTTGTTTTAGTTCGTTTTAGCCTTAGGAAGCTTACTGGGAAGTTAATTTGATTTTGGTTTGGAAACCAGTGAGTTCTGGTGATTAAACCCGATTGGTTGATCACGGGTCGATGGGTCGATTGGGGACTTGTTGAGGTTGATTAATGACTCAGAACTTAAATTTGATGTGTAAATAACATGTTAGGATCAAATTGGATTGAAATCAAGTTGAAATTCAGGTTAATTGCCCGGGTCATATCGCGGGCTGAAGGTCCGAATAGCAGGGCTATCGGGTGAGGAAGGTGACACTCTAGCAGCTACAGTGTCAGGCGCGTGACTTTCACGCGTAGCCACTTTGGGCTGCGCGTGAGGGCGCGTTGGAGCTTATCTCCGATCACGATCAACATGACTTTTGTTCCTCTCATCATTGTGAACATTTTTGGTGAATTAACCATGTTGATATGGGATTGTTAGGAGGGTCAGTCTAGGGCCGATTGTCTTGGGAAACGTGTTAACAGTTTCCCCGAGCCGGTTTCTGTTTCGGACTTTTTGGTCAAATGTTTAAGACTTGTTGTGATCCTTACGTGTGATTTGGACTGACAGGAATTGTAAGATAATCCCGGTACAAGTTCGTACGCGCAGGTTCACCGCGGGATCGTACTATGAGTGGGCCTGATTTCAGTAAACACTTGCATGCTTAAATGTTTTCCGATTTACTTATATGCTCACATGCTAGAATCAAGAAATGGTATTGATGATATTGAAATTATGGTTATGGCATGTTTCACGGTAATTGGGTTTGAACCCCGTCTGATGAAACTTAAAGTTCGGTTTGGATTTTATCTATGTATATATATGTTTTCCATGTGGATATCAATAAAATGTATTTGGTACTGCACTGTATAGATCCATTCTTATGATACTGTCTCCTCTGGATGTGGTACCCCCGAGTGGTCATAGCGCATTGCGTGCGAGGGGTCATTCTACGGAGGAACCGGACCGTAAAATGACTCAGGAGTAGGATTGCTTATTTGACGTCAGGGACGTCGAGCGTCTAGGACGCTAGGCATTTGAGATGCCGTATCCGGATAGGGTTCGGGGATTGGACTCGGAACTGAGACCCGAGTGGCACGCGTAGCCTTGAGACTGTGACCTTATTGGACGTCAGGGTCGTCAGACATCGGAAATGTCAGGATTGGAGTGTATAGTGCAGTGGCTAAAATTATGTTATGATTTTATTACATACCTCATGGTTCATATTATATGATTTATGGTTTTAAATTCTAATGCATGCATGTTTGGAAAATGAAGGGGTAAATTATATGTTTTACTTACTAAACGATTTTATAAACTTGAGTTTCAGCCCACTCACCCTTAATGTTTTGGTAACCCCTCCAGGTCGTGCTACTGAGGTAGAGGAGGAACCTGAGGCTGAGGCATAGATCTACTTCTGCGTACCTGAATCCCTGATTGGGTGATTTTACCCGTAGGTTTATGTTAGAGTCGTGATCGCAACTTGTATTTTTGGATTTCATCCCTTGTCTGACATCTGTTTATTTCGGATTTGATGTAAAACTTTAATTTGGCTTTTATGCATTTGAACGTTAAGGTTAAAATTGGAACATTATTTTGGGTGTCAGACGGGAGCAGGGCACGTCCCCATGTGGTCCCAGAGAGGATCGGGGCGGTTCCTGTCATCTTTTGCCCTACTTCACCTCATATGAGGAGGTGCTCTACCTAACCATTTAGCACGAGATAAGGTTGAGTAAGTTCAAGCAATACTTGAACTTCTCTGGTATAACTGTTTTAGTAAGATAGTCAGAAGCATTTTCCTTTGTATGGACCTTTTCGACTATCACCTCCTTGGAGTCGACCCAATCCCTTATCCTGTGATAATGAACATCAATATGTTTTGATCTCCCATGAAACACTTGATTCTTTGCTAAGAAGATAGCACTTTCACTGTCACACCTAATCACCACAGATTTCTGAATGATTCCGAACTCCCTCACTAAATCACTTAGCCAAACTGCTTCTTTTCCAGCTTCTGCTAGTGCAATGTACTCTGCCTCTATTGTAGACAAAGCTGAAATAGACTATAGAGTAGGCCTCCAACAAATAGGGCCACCACCACACGTGAACATGTAACCTGTCGTGGACCTTCCTCTGTCTAGATTCCCTGAGTAGTCTGCATCCACATAACCCAACACATATGTTTCTCCTTGCTGTTTTTCAAACAAAATGCCCAGATTTTTTGTTCCCTTCAAATAACGAAGGATCCACTTAACTGCAGACCAATTCTCCTTTCCTGGATTTGCCATATACCTCGAGACAACGCTCATTGCTTGAGCTAAGTCAGGTCTGGTGCAAACCATTGCATACATAAGACACCCTACTGCACTTGCATATGGTACTTTCTTCATCTCCTTCAACTCTTTGTCTGTAGTTGGACTTTGCAGTGCACTCAATTGATAGTGTGTTGCTAATGGAATGGACACTGGCTTTGCTTCATTCATGTTGAAGCGCTCCGAAATACTTTGAATATACTTTGGTCGTGATAGCCAAATCATTCTCGCTGTTATGTCCCTCCGTATTTACATTCCAAGGATCTTTTGTGCGGGTCCTACATCATTCATGTCGAATTCTTTACTTAGTTGCATCTTCAACTTCCAAATTCTAGACATATCTTGACATGAAATCAACATGTCATCTACATAAAGTAGCAATAGTATAATCTTACTATCCTCGAACATATGATAGTAAACGCAACAATCATATAAGCATCTTTGAAACTCAATTTTCAGCATATAGGAATCAAAACCTTTGCACCACTGCCTTGGAGATTTCTTTATCCCATAAAGTGACTTCTTCAATCTGCAAACCACACTTTCCATTCCTATTTCGACATACCCCTCTGGATGAACCATGTAGATGACTTCTTCTAAATCACCATGTAGAAACGCTGTCTTCACGTCCATTTTTTCTATCTCCATGTCTTGCTAAGCTGCTATAGATAATAGCAATCTAATTGAAGTATGCTTAACTACTGGTGAGAATATCTCATCATAGTCAACTCCCTCCTTTTGCGAGTATCCCTTAGCCACTAACTTGGCTTTGTACCTCATTGTGTCTCTTTCATGTGTTCCTTCTTTCTTTCTAAACACCCATTTACAGCCAATTGTTTTTCTATCCTTTGGTTTAGAAACTAACTCCCAAACAGAGTTCTTCTCAAGAGATTCCATCTCTTCTAACATAGCAATCATCCAACTTTCTCGTTCATTACTTTCTATAGCTTCTTGATACGTGGTTGGATCTCCTTGACTGATTGTTAGATCATAATTCACTTCATCGTGTTCAAAACCATACTTTTTTAGTTTCTTACGATTTCAAATAGGTTTTTCCAATGCTATGATCCTCTGAAACTGTTCTACAGGTGTTGTGCGAACCAGGGAATCTTGGTTCTGCACGTGTGGCTCCACCTGCGTCTGTACTGGAGACTGCTGCTATTGCTCTACTTCTTCCTCATCAAACTCCGCGTCGTAATCCACTTGCTCATGCTCCACCTGAGCTAGATTTTCTTCCATGACTGGTTGGGGTTGAGGAACTTCGGTTGTTTCTTCTTCAACATTATTCCTTTCATTTTTCTTATTCTGATTCAAGGGCATAGTCTTCTCGTTGAATATTACATCCCCACTTAAGACTACCTTCTTGGTTACGAAATCCCATAGCTTGTAGCCCTTCACTCCTTCACTGAAACCAATGAATATACACTCGAGTGACTTAGGCTTTAATTTGATTCTCTCATCACTTGGAATATAGGCATAAGCACTGCAGCCAAAAACGCTTAATTTTGAGTAGTTAATGGGTTTTCCGGTCCATATCTCTTCTGCACACTTAGAATTGAGAACCCTTGATGGTGATTGACTAACCAAGTAGCAAGCATGGTTGACTTCTTCTGGCCATAACATATCTGGTAATCCAGCATGAAATCTCATGCTTCTCTCTCTTTTCATGAGAGTTCTGTTCATCCTCTCGGCAGCACCATTTTGTTGGGGAGTTTTCTTCACCGTAAAATGTCTTGTAATGCCTTTTTCTTTGCAAAACTCTAGGAAGATGTTGTCTTTATATTCACCTCCGTTGTCACTCCTTAGGTATTTGATTTCTCGTCTAGTCTGATTTTCTACAGCAGCATTCCACTCTTTAAACTTAGTGAAAGCTTCAGATTTTTCCCTCATGAAATAGACCCAAATCTTCCTCGAAAAATCATCTAAGAATGTGATAAAATACCTAGAACCTGCCATGGATCCGGTTGGTGCAGGGCCCCAAACGTCTGTGTGAATATACTCCAACAGATTTTTGCTTCTTTCCTCACTATTCGCAAGCTTGAACGACGTCTTTGTTTGTTTCCCAATGATACAATATTTGCATAAATCTAGTTTGCAATAATAGACACCTTCTAACTTATTATTCTTGTGTAACTCTTGCAAACCGTTCTGACTCATATGCCCGAGCCTAAAGTGCCAAAGCTCAGTCTTGTCGTTAGTATCACCTTTCGTGGATACTGCTGCTCCACCTACTACTGTATTTCCTCAAAGCTTATATAGTTGATTAGGTTGGATTTCTCCTTTCATTACGACAAGGGATCCTTTGACAACCTTGAGTATCCCTCATTCAGCTGAGTATCTTAGCCCTGCCTTGTCAAAGGTACCGAGAGATATAAGGTTCTTCTTCAATTTTGGAATGTGTCTGACCTTGTCCAATGTCCTAACAACCCCGTTGTGCATTCTGGTTTTAATTGATCCAATACCTTGGATCATAAGTGGTGAGTCATCTCCCATTAACACTTCTCTGATGCTGGTTTCCTCATATGTATCAAACCATTCTTTGATAGAACACATGTAGAATGAACATCCCGTATCCAAAATCATAAATTCGAAAACACTGGAGCTGGATGATACTACAAGGAGCTCTTCGTTCTAATCCTCAGAAGGTACAACACTGGTTGTGTTTGAGTTCCCTGCCATCGCCTTTGCTTTCCTTTCTTTCCATATGTTGCAGTTCTTCTTTTAATGATCCGAAGCACCACATATGAAACAACCCTTTTTATCTTTTCCTTTGGATTTGACCTATCTCTGTTGCCTGGTTTATCCAGTCTTTTCTCTGATCTGCCTCTCTATGTGCCTTTAACATAAAGGCCTTGTGCTTGAGAGCTTTCAATGTTCTTGTCCATCTTGACATAGGATTGAATGGCTTCGGTAACCTCATCTAACTTCAGAGTATCCTTACCGAACATCAATGTGGTTCTGAGGTGCTTGAACGAAGGAGGTAGAGATCTTAGCATTAAGAGTGCCTTGTCTTCGTCCTCATATTTTACATCCACCTTGGATAAATTCGCAACACAATTCTGAAATTTGCTTAGATGTTCTTGCAAGTCTCCCCCTTCTTCCATCCAAAGGCCGAATAGTTCATCTTTTACGAAGAGTTTGTTGGATAAAGTTTTACCCCTAAAGAGCTTATTCAGCTTATCCCATGTTTCCTTAGATTTCATGTCCTCGTCGATATGAAGCAATACATTATCCGCTAGGAGCTGCTCTATAAAACTCTTTGCCTTCATGTCCATCTTCTGCCACTGCGCATCTGTTATGCCAGTTGGCCTTTTCTCTGTACCGAGAAGAGCCTCCTGTAGATCTTGTTGGATCCGGACGTTTTTCACCTTCCTCTGCCATAACGTGAAGTTCTCTTTCCCGTCAAACGGCTTGATCACAGTCTTCACGTCGTTGCTCGTGTTTGCCTTGACACCCGCCATCTCAAAAAAACACATTCCCGGGAGCTCTGATACCAATTGTTGTAAATTATGTCCCTTTACTGATCTTGTTTCTTGATAGACTTAGGCGACTATGCAAACAATAGGATGATGCTAAGATAATGCGGAATATAGATGAACAATAAAGTAAACATGCCACACACATGAACACAAGAATTTAGCGACGTTCGGCTAATCTTTGCCTACGTCCTCGTGTGACCTCTTTGAGAGATCAGTAGCACTATGAAGATAACAAGATTACAAGAACTCATGTAGAATCTTGACCTAATCCCCAAACCCTAGCTCACTATCTCTCAAATCACTCTTTTGCTCTTATACCTGTGTATGACTTCTTTGTTTACTGCTGTTTTATTTTTCTGTGTGTATGTAAGGACTCCTAAGAGGCCTAATTATAATGTATAGGACATAGGTTACACTCCTTAGCATATTACAATTCCTATTGCTCTTTGGAGGTGGAAAGATAACTTATTTCCTAATCTCTAGAGGGCTATGGAATACTTTTCCTAATCCTATATGGAAACACTAGATTAACTTGGAATCCTAGTCAAACTAGTATTCCTAGTCAAACACTAATTCTAGGTATTTTCCGAGCCAATTCTTCAACAGCGTGGACTAGTCGTGGTTGTTTATTCGTACTATGTTGTGCGTGAGTACAGTTCTTGAGTAGGCATGAGAGGTGCCTTGTGGTTGTGTGCCATGTGCACCAGCGCCCTACTTAGTTGGACAATAGTTGTTGACATGTTGGCAATCGGCTTGGTGTTGGTTTGTTGAGATCCTGGATTGCACATTGAACACTGTGCACTACAGAAGATTGATCTTATGAGGGTTTATTGATTGTATGAGCTGGAGTTCATAGCCATGGTTGGCCAAGTGAACCCTAGGGTTTGAGTTGAGTTATCCCTGCTAGGGCAAGTATTCGATGAGATCCAGATTCACTCAGGATGAGTGAGATGCATGTTTGGTATCAGATGATTATATAGAACTCCTCTCGAGTAAAAAGTACAGCGTTAACCACTGGGTGGTGCAAGATATTGTGCAAGGTAGTACAAGTACTCTAAAATCGAGTCGAGTATCTTGAGTCGGAATTACACCGTTGGTGTCAGGACCCGACCCTCCTCTATCAGGTCCCGGCTCATCTAGCACGATATTTTCCTCTTTGGGCCACAACAATACTCAATGGCAAGCCTGCGCCCTCAAGGTTTTGTTTTCGGGAGCTCACGGTGCAACTTCCCAGGGGGTCACCCATTATGGAATTACACCAGCCTCAACTCGCTTAACTTTGGGGTTCCAATCCCCCTCATAGCCACTGAGCTCCCAAAAGGCATCATGCTAGATAGGTGTGTGCCTACACCTTTAAGGCACACCACCATTCCCTTCCCAGACCATTCCCCCCTCGCAGGAATGTGGGATTGTTCACCGTTCCCTCCAGGACACGGGTCTTACAATCCACCCCCTTTAGGGCCCAGCGTCCTCGCTGGCGCACTTCCCGGTTGGGGTCTGGCTCTGATACCATTCTGTCAGGACTCGATGCTCCGTTGTCAGGTCCCGGCTCATCTAGCACGATATTGTCCTCTTTGGGCCACAACAATACTCAACGGCAAGCCTGCACCCTCAAGGTTTTGTTTTCGGGAGCTCACGATGCAACTTCTCAGGGGGTCACCCATCATGGAATTGCACCAGCCTCAACTCGCTTAACTTTGGGGTTCCAATCCCCCCATAGCCATTGAGCTAACACAAGGCCTCATGCTAGATAGGTGTGTGCCTACACCTTTAAGGCACACAACCATTCCCTTCGCAGACCATTCCCCCCTCGCAGGAATGTGGGATTGTTCACCGTTCCCTCTAGGACACGGGTCTTACAATCCACCCCCTTAGGGCCCAGCGTCCTCGCTGGCACACTTCCCGGTTGGGGTCTGGCTCTGATACCATTCTGTCAGGACCCGACGCTCCTCTGTCAGGTCCCGGCTCATCTAGCACGATATTGTCCTCTTTGGGCCACAACAATACTCAACGGCAAGCCTGCGCCCTCAAGGTTTTGTTTTCGGGAGCTCACAGTGCAACTTCTCAGGGGGTCACCCATCATGGAATTGCACCACCCTCAACTCGCTTAACTTTGGGGTTCCAATCCCCCCATAGCCACTAAGCTCCCAAAAGGCCTCATGCTAGATAGGTGTGTGCCAACACCTTTAAGGCACACAACCATTCCCTTCGCAGACCATTCCCCCCTCGCAGGAATGTGGGATTGTTCACCGTTCCCTCCAGGACACGGGTCTTACAGTTGGAGGCCGAGTGAGATGAGGTTTGGTACGAAGTACCCTAGTAGGACTCTAGAACGAGTTGAGGTTTTTGTTGGTGTAACGACCCGTCCCAAATTCCTAGATTAGATTAGTGACTAATCACGATTAGTGCGGTTAATCGGTGATTAGTAGGGCGAAATCGGACGAACGATGCAAAATGACCGTTTTGCCCTTAGGCGTGGCAAAACGTTGACTTTTTGTACGGGCGGTCAAATGGACCTTGACCAATTACTGTGACGTAGTTCGTGACGTCACGAGTTCATAGACAGGTGGCACGTTCAATTCTGACGTTCAAGGTGGAAGTTATGACGTTCGGAGGTTTAGAGGCATTTTGGTAATTTTGGTTAAAAGGGGTCAAATGTTGACTTTTTGACCAAGAGGTCCGATGGCCGAGGGCCGAAGACCGTTACGTAGATAAGGATGATACGAATCTATAAACAGGCGGCACGTCGAATTCGGACGTTCGACTGCGAAGTTACGGTTCACGGAAGTTCTAGGTTACTATTCACGACGACAGGTTTTACGAGGCAAAAAGTGCAGTTTGTCTCTAGTGGGCCCAAATATTTAATTCCTGCCCTATGGATGAGTGACAAGTGTCACCTATCCAATGGACATCATTTTTCCTTCATGCATCTCACCTGCCTCTTCATCGATCATTTCTTTCCTTTCAAACCATTTAACCCGATCTCAGGGGAGCCCAAACCCATTAGAACCTTCAACCCTTGACCCCATATGCTTACTGGAGAGACTAGAGAGTGATGAGATGATGGTGGAGGATGGTGGCCGGCCAGGTGACGCCACCGTGCACGGCCGAATCCACGAACCCGAGAGGGTACGGTGAGGTCCAAATTCCATTTTAATTCAATCTTTGCATTATGGTTGCTATTAGATGATTAGGATGAGCTTAGGGGGTTATTGGGAAGCTGTTAAGATGTTTTGGGTGGTGGTTAGTGGCTGAGAAGCCGTGGGGAGGAACTAGGAAAAACAGAACCGTGAGGTTCAAGAATCAAACCTCGGGTTCTATGTGTTTTTCTTCGTTTTGATTATCCAAACCTACTCCTAGGATCGAAATAGGAATTATAGGTTTGTTTTGGGGTGGAATCGGACCAAATGGAGATGGGAAAATGCCTGAACCGGCTACGCCGAATGGCACGCAAATCGAGGCGGCAGCTCTGACGGTCTGTGAGTGGACCTTGTTTTCTAAATTGGCACATGCATAAATGTTTATTATATGTTTTATTACTTGTTTGATGTTTCCATGGGTGCATTTGTATGTGGTTACGTATAAGCACGTATTTCGAGGTTTCGGCCTTATACGGTGCTTATACGGGTCTGTATTTCTTTATTGGTTTTAATGAAAAGGTTTTGGATTTCTAAAAGGATAAACTCGGGTATGAGACCCATTTGGTTTGGTCTCGGGCATATGACACTATTTACGACCTTCGGGTCTAAATCGTGGTCGCGACGGGTGCTATGTGCACGGCGATCGACGATACGACGCTCGCCTCCGGTTTGGGATGTGTTCCTTCCGGAGAGGTCACGATGCACGATTCGTGGTCGAGCAGCCTAGGGAGGCTCGACTTCGGAGTGCTGACGGTTCAGGATAGCGATCAGTAATGAGTGCACCATGATCTTGTGGTGGTCGCGTCGGTTGATTCGTTCACAGCGACATACCAGGATTGAGAGCGGTCCTGGGTGGATGGTTGCAACCATCACTATGATCGGAGTCATGATTGACCCTTAGATATCGGGCACGGTGCCCAACTGATGTCATATGTTCGGGCACGAGACCCAGTTGTTTTACACTGATGATTTTGGGTCAGGGACCCTAGATGGATTTCCAAGTTCATGACGGTTTACGGGAACCGACATGAACTCCGGAAAGGTCATTGTGGTTCATGACGGTTTATGGGAACCGGTATGATCCTTTGTCAGGTCATTATGGTACATGACGGTTTATGGGAACCGACATGAACCCTGGTTAATGGATGTTATGGATCATGACGGTTCAAGGGAACCGGGCATGAATGTTTATGTTATGTATATATATGTATTCATATACCTTCCTTTACTTCTATTATCTCCTCCGGGGAGGGTCGTTGGCCTGGGTGGACCCCGGAGTAGTCACGGAGCACCGACTGAGTGGAGTCACCCCCCAGTTGGGTTCCTTACTCTCAGGAAGGCTATGATTACTATTACCTCGGGTAGGGTCAGTGGTCTACGGAAATTGACCTTGACTTTGAGAAGACTCGGATTGAGACCTGAGTAGCACGCGCGTAGCTTTGGAAACCGTGACAGGATTGGTTGTGTGAATTATATGTATATGTGATGTATGCTATATATGATATATGATGTGTGTTTACACAGGTTTTGGGCAGTGGCCCGTATGGTTAGTTTCTTATGATTTGGGCTGAGTCCCTTATGGATTTGGGCAGTGGCCCGTGTATTTGATTTCATTATGGTTTTTCTGGATAAATGGTTTTCGAATGCATGCATGCTTTTTAGTGGAGGGTACAAATGTCTTCTTATGAAATGTTTTATAAACTCTTTATTTTTGTCCACTCACAGCTTTTAATGTTTTGACTGCCCTTCAGGTTGACAGCGGATGTGGACTGTAGTAGAGACCGAGATATCACATGCCTCCTCCGGATCCTGGCGTACTCTGATAGCCCGGGAGGGCAAAGGTCGGAAATATCCCTTGTCTGACACTCCGTGTCAGACGGGAGCAGGGTCATCCCACGTTAATCCCGGGGGGATTGGGATGGGTCCTATCAATGTGGTATCAGAGCATGGTTACTCATGTTACTCTGAATTCCAGAGCATATTTTACGCATTACTCTGTACGCAAGTCGAGGATGTGATATCTCAATGGGCTACAGTTCGTGATCAACCTGATAGTTGGGGTGCCGATACGATAGTTAGTAGGATAGGATCGTTTTCGTTTGGCACTAGATGTCGGGGTTGCCATAGTTCTATCGTGGGTGATAGTGTGGGACCCTATAGAAGGATGAACGTAACAGTACGTTAGCGTTTTGATTGTATGACGGTTAGTTGGGATCATCTTTCATGATGTCGTAGGGTCGGTTCCGACGACTGGTTTGGAGTTGCGACCACTCGATGGTCGGACTTTGGTTGGGTTAGATGGATTTACTGCAGTTGGCAGTTAGCAGTCGGATTCGTGGAATCCTAATTGCACTTACAGTAGGATTAGATTGACGTCTTTTCGATGTCAAGACCGCGGAGTCGGTCAGATTGTGGATTGTACT
The DNA here is from genome assembly GCA_032719365.1 of Prinsepia uniflora. NCBI lineage: Eukaryota > Viridiplantae > Streptophyta > Magnoliopsida > Rosales > Rosaceae > Prinsepia > Prinsepia uniflora. Next base: position 30,671,850 of record CM064867.1, on the reverse strand, counting down.
GCCTTATGCAGTTGGGTTCGGTGGAACTCTAGGTGTGATCGTGGAACCCTACCTTGGGTGTATGGTTCAGAAATGTGAGTTGACGAGTGGTTTGACTTGGACGACTATTCAGATTTTGATTCGTTAGTCGGTCTAGTCAGGTCAGCTTGTGTTAGGACTGCACTCTGCAGTCGGGGTTGTACTTGTCGGTTAGACCTAGTTGGTTGTCGAGCTACTCAGTTGTGGTTTGGTACAACTACGGTCATGGATGACCTGGTAGACGACATTGGGTTAGTCGGGTTACGACTCGTAGAGTTTGATTAGGACAAGTTATCAGGGTTGGTACTTGTCGATGGAATCCCGAAGCGGGGATACAGTGTAGTTAGTACAATCGATTGATTCCGTTAGACAAAAATCTCGATTGTGATGTCTGGTAGTTAGGTCTGCACGAGTGTGTGGCAGGCGCTACTACCGAGAGTGGTTGTAGTTACAGTTGTTGGGAATCCGGGACGTTCAGGGGACGTTTCCTTTTCCCGTATGAGATGTCAGGGTGACTGTACCCAGAGTTGTTGGGTACGAGGGAGGCAGAGTTTCTCCAATATGAGTAGAGGTACGGGATCGTCGTTCAGTATGAGTGGAGATCCAGGGTTGTCAGATTTGCACCATGTGTGCCGATGCTGATACGGATACTAGTGTGGATGCCTGTGTGCTGATACTAGTGTTAGTGATAGTGCGTTGGTAATGGTACTCGTGCTGGTGCTGGTGCCGGTAATTGTGGGGACGGTGAGTCACGGATCGGGATGTGACTTCGTCGTGATAGGCATAAGTTTGGTATCTGTGGTTCCAGAGTGGATCTCAGATAGAGTTAAATTAGTTAGGGGACACGTGGTTGATGTCGAAGTGTGTTGGTTTCGATATGGTTGGAGCTTCAGAATCGCGAGAGGTTGCGATTGAGGTGACGAGAGGAATGCGGGTTTTCCGCATTAGTATTGGGTATTTCGAAGTCATTTTGGGTGACTTCTCAGGTTCTACCATGGTAGATGATGGTAGACAATGTAGATGATGGTAGATGATGTTGATGATGGTAGATGATTGTTAGTTGCCACTAGTATACCGATCGTGTATTGGTTGGTGGACCCGTGGTTTGTCTTGGGTCATTAGGTGGAGTGAGTACATCAAAGTTAGGTGACTGAGATTCCTCATTCTTTACTTTGTGGCAGACGATGTCAGGTTACATGACGTGGTGAGTGCAGCGAGTGTGGTTGCATTCACGTAGGATGGATTTTGATGTCATTGTATTCGATCATCCTTGGTTTTTCCTCGGTGGAATGACAAGGATCGATACGAAGTGATTGGTGGGAACCCACAGTCTCGGCGTGTCTCGTCGCTGACTGATCTTCTTAGATGTGGGATTTGGTTCAGGACTTTGGACGTCGTGATGATCGGGGATCGTGACGTCTATGGTCGGTTGACGTAGTGATGGATCTGGATCGTGATTTTGATGATCCAGATAGTTGGAGAGTTTATTACTCTTACTTGGATGTTGAGTAGAGCATGATGGGACTGAACTTCTTTTCGAGGTAAATCCCATATGGCTTATTACTCACCTGAGTAGTTGTCCGATGAGTAGTTTTCCGACGTGGTCGGATATGGTCAGCCTTAGATGTGTTGATGTTGAGATTGGCTTCCCTATGAAGTCAATCTATGGTAATGTGGTAACCGGTTAAACAGGTAACCGATAGGTTCGATTATGGTACGTCTCGGTAGACGTGAACGAAATTTCAGGTTTTGGAATCAGATTTCTGGATGACGATTCAAGATTTGATTTTGGAACTTGAAAGAGGATTTCTGTATTTGGGTTTTGGAATCGGATTCTGGGTGACGATTCAGGATTTGATTCTAGAACTTGACTAAGGATTTTCTTTTTATGGATTTGGGTTCGGAATGGTTATTCCTAATACTAGTTTATGGAATGATCATTTCGAATTCGAATTTGGACATGATTATGGATATGATCTCTGAGTTTGAATTCGGGATTTCTTACGAAATTGCGAATTTGGATTTGGAAATGGATAATAGGTCGGAGTTTTTGATTTGTCTAGTGCTGAATTGGATAGATGGACTCCAGAATAGAAACGTGATTGGCTATGACTTAGGTGGTTGTAGTCTGGTTGGTAGATGTACGTACCTTGTACGTTGTTCGAGGTACGATACTGGGCAGACTTGTGGTGTATGGTGATGGTATATAGGTTATACTAGAGGTATATTGGTGAGCGTATTGGTAGTCGGCTTAGTTCCGATACCATTGGATTAGTCGGGGCCGCGGACTGGACATTGGATACTGTGCGTTGGGTCATGGTGTTTCTGAGGGGTCTAGTTACACACAAGTCGGGTATTTTGTTGGTATACGTATACACAGGTTGAGTGAGTTGGTGGTTAGTGTAACCACGGGTGAGTATAGTGTCAGTTTTTAACTTGCGACTGTCAAGTGGTGACAGTTTGTAGAGGTGTCAGCGTGGATCGTGGTGTGAGGTCTAATGACTCTCAGTAGGGGCAGACGACAGGATAGTTAGTGGTTAAGCAAGGAACCGTCTAGTTGTTGTATGACCGAAATGGTAGATTTGACAAGCGGTGTCAATTCGGGACGTATGATTACTGTCATTCGACGTGGTCGAGTGCAGTCGATGCGACGCGAGTGTTAGTGGTACGTCTGGTTGCAGACGAGTTTTGTTCTGGTTAGTGGGTGTACTAGTGTACATGTGTTGCGAGGTAGATTGTATTTTCCATGAGATGGAAGTAGAATCCGAATAGTTGGAGTTTCAAGAATGAAACTAATTAAGGAGGGAAGAACGGTTGGAATTAGGTCGGTTGGAATTTTGAGGACGAAATTAATTAAGGAGGGAAGGTTGTAACCACCCATCCCAAATTCCTAGATTAGATTAGTTACTAATCACGATTAGTACGGTTAATCGGTGATTAGTAGGGCGAAATCGGACGAACGATGCAAAATGACCGTTTTGCCCTTGTGCGTGGCAAAACGTTGACTTTTTGTACGGGCGGTCAAATGGACTTTGACCAATGACCGTGACGTAGTTCGTGACGTCACGAGTTCATAGACAGGTGGCACGTTCAATTCCGACGTTCGAGGAGGAAGTTATGACGTTCGGAAGTTTAGGGGCATTTTGGTAATTATGGTTAAAAGGGGTCAAATGTTGACTTTTTGACCAAGAGGTCTGATGGCCGAGGGCCGAAGACCGTTACGTAGATAAGGACGATACGAATCCATAAACAGGCGGCACGTCGAATTCGGACGTTCGACTGCAAAGTTACGGTTCGCGGAAGTTCTAGGTTACTATTCATGACGACACGTTTTACGAGACAAAAAGTGCAGTTTGTCTCTAGTGGGCCCAAATATTTAATTCCTGCCCTATGGATGAGTGACAAGTGTCACCTATCCAATGGACATCATTTTTCCTTCATGCGTCTCACCTGCCTCTTCATCGATCATTTCTTTCCTTTCAAACCATTTAACCCGATCTCAGGGGACCCCAAACCCATTACAACCTTCAACCCTTGACCCCATATGCTTACTGGAGAGACTAGAGAGTGATGAGATGATGGTGGAGGACGGTGGCCGGCCAGGTGACGCCACCGTGCACGGCCGAAGCCACGAACCCGAGAGGGTACGGTGAGGTCCAAATTTCATTTTAATTCAATCTTTGCATTATGGTTGCTATTAGATGATTAGGATGAGCTTAGGGGGTTATTGGGAAGCTATTAGGATGTTTTGGGTGGTGGTTAGTGGCTGAGAAGCCGTGGGGAGGAACTGGGAAAAATAGAACCGTGAGGTTCAAGAATCAAACCTCGGGTTCTATGTGTTTTTCTTCGTTTTGATTATCCAAACATACTCCTAGAATCGAAATAGGAATTATAGGTTTGTTTTGGGGTGGAATCGGACCAAATGGAGACGGGAAAACGCCTGAACCGGCTGCGCAGGCTGGACCGGTTCGATCGCTGGAGATGACGGGTACTGTAGCGGCGCGTGAGGCCCACGCGCAGCCACTTCAGGCGGCGCATGCGGGTGTGTGGAGCAGAATTTGGGGAAGGTTCCAACATACGAAATCATCCATTCGATGTAACGAACATTTTGGGACTGGTCTCGCGTCAGTCGGACATCGTTTCGATAGTTTTCGGGGTGTCAGAAAGTTTAGGGTCGGTTTAAAAATAGTTAAAAGTTCAGGAAAATTACGGGGCTTTGGTAGGAGGTTAATTAAGTAGTTAGTAACCTTCTATTAAAATTTGGACAGGTTTGGGAGTCATGGTAATGGTGATTGGCTCGGGGAGCCGAATGGCACACAAATCGAGGCGGCAGCTCGGACGATCTGTGAGTGGACCTTGTTTTCTAAATTGGTGCATGCATAAATGTTTATTATATGTTTTATTACTTGTTTGATGATTCCATTGGTGCATTTGTATGTGGTTACGTATAAGCACGTATTTCGAGGTTTCGGCCTTATACGGTGCTTATACAGGTCTGTATTTCTTTATTGGTTTTAATGAAAAGGTTTTGGATTTCTAAAAGGATAAACTCGGGTATTAGACCCATTTGGTTTGGTCTCGGGCATATGGCACTATTTACGACCTTCGGGTCTAAATCGTGGTCGCGACAGGTGCTATGTGCACGGCGATCGACGATACGACGCTCGCCTCCGGTTTGGGATGTGTTCCTTCCGGAGAGGTCACGATGCACGATTCGTGGTCGAGCAGCCTGGGGAGGCTCGACTTCGGAGTGATGACGGTTCAGGATAGCGATCAGTGATGAGTGCACCATGATCTTGTGGTGGTCGCGTCGGTTGATTCGTTCACGGCGACATACCAGGATTGAGAGCGGTCCTGGGTGGATGGTTGCACGCATCACTATGATCGGAGTCGTGATTGACCCTTAGATATCGGGCACGGTGCCCAACTGATGTCATATGTTCGGGCACGAGACCCAGTTGTTTTACACTGATGATTTTGGGTCAGGGACCTAGATGGATTTCCAAGTTCATGACGGTTTTCGGGAACCGGCATGAACTCAGGAAAGGTCATTGTGGTTCATGACGGTTTATGGGAACCGGTATGATCCTTTGTCAGGTCATTATGGTACATGACGGTTTATGGGAACCGACATGAACCCTGGTTAATGGATGTTATGGATCATGACGGTTCAAGGGAACCGGGCATGAATGTTTATGTTATGTATATATATGTATTCATATACCTTCCTTTACTTCTATTATCTCCTCCGGGGAGGGTCGTTGGCCTGGGTGGACCCCGGAGTAGTCACGGAGCACCGACTGAGTGGAGTCACCCCCCAGTTGGGTTCCTTACTCTCAGGAAGGCTATGATTACTATTACCTCGGGTAGGGTCAGTGGTCTACGGACATTGACCTTGACTTTGAGAAGACTCGGATTGAGACCTGGGTAGCACGCGCGTAGCTTTGGAAACCGTGACAGGATTGGTTGTGTGAATTATATGTATATGTGATGTATGCTATATATGATATATGATGTGTGTTTACACAAGTTTTGGGCAGTGGCCCGTATGGTTAGTTTCTTATGATTTGGGCTGAGTCCCTTATGGATTTGGGCAGTGGCCCGTGTATTTGATTTCATTATGGTTTTTCTGGATAAATGGTTTTTGAATGCATGCATGCTTTTTAGTGGAGGGTACAAATGTCTTCTTACGAAATGTTTTATAAATTCTTTATTTTTGTCCACTCACAGCTTTTAATGTTTTGACTGCCCTTCAGGTTGACAGCGGATGTGACTGTAGCAGAGACCAAGATATCACATGCCTCCTCCGGATCCTAGCGTACTCTGATAGCCCGGGAGGGCAAAGGTCAGAAATATCCCTTGTCTGACACTCCGTGTCAGACGGGAGCTGGGTCATCCCACGTTAATCCCGGGGGGATTGGGATGGGTCCTGTCAGTTGGTGACTCGAGCAGTGGTAGGGGATCTGGTATTTTATACGACCGTCTCCACCTGTAAATCATCTAGAAATAAGTGATGCGAGATTTAAGATCTCTCCGAGAGAGCAGGATGTCAACTTAGGTTGTCGACTGAGAAGGGTCATGAGGCTAAAAGCTGAAAGGTGTTAGCTGGGTATGTCAGCTTGGTTTAGCTGGATTGTCGACATGACTTGTCAACTAAGCAGGATGGTAAGTTAACTTGTCAGCTTGGATTCCGAGTGTACCTAAGTAGGTGAAAGGTGAGATGGACGTGCGTTGATGTCTCGCTCGAGACTTGGTTTTCGAGACTTGCAAATCAAGACTTGGTTTAGCTCTTGGGTTAGAGGTAGGAGTGGATTTCCACAGTTGGGACATGGATTTGGCTCAGTTTAAATTTTGGGGGGAAGATTGTAACAACCCATCCCAAATCTACGAAATTAATTAAGGACTAATTGAGGATTATCGAGACTAATTGGAAATTAGTCGATGATTTTTCCAACGATCGGCAAAAAATTTATGATTTTGCCCATAGAATGGGCAAAATGTTGACTTTTGACCCAAGGGTTAAGTGCACGAGGACCGAGAACCATTACATAGATCGAGACGATACGAGTCCGTAAACATGCGGCACGTCAAATTCGAACATCGTACGGAAAGTTATGGTTCACGGAAGAAAAATGGAACTATTCATGCAGACCGAGGAATTATACAATTGGCTGATTTGGATTGGGTAAAATATCTGGGTGGACCCCTTGGTGAGTAACAAGTGTCACCCATCTGATTGGCCCATTACGCCAAATATTTTGGGATCTAGTATTTTCATCTTCTTTGTTCCTTCACACTCAAAACACATACAAACCCACCCTAAAACATACGTTTTCATCCTCTTTAGTCAAGACCAAAGAGAAGGGAGACTAAGAGGGAGTGAGAGATGGGGAGGTCACGCAGGACGTGGCAGACCCGCCATGGACAGCGGAGGAGCCCGCGAAATAGGTTAACCCGAAACCGTATTAAGGTTCAAATTTTTGAAGTGGGTTTAAGGGGGTTTGTTGGATGTTTCTTGTGCTCAAATCGTGTTCCTATGGAATGTATGATCTCACTGAGACCAAGAGAGGGTCTGAGGAGGCTGGGATCGACGGGAAAGCAAGAATGAAGTTTGGTCGTCGTTGTTCATCGTTGGGAGGGTAAATTTGAGACCTTTTTGGCTAATTCTGGGTTCATGGATCACATCTAGAGATCAAGAAGATCACGTAGGAATAAAAATGGCACAATTTCGTGACCAGACAGCTGAGATACGGCCAGGTTAGGTCGCGGGTCTGGTTGATCTGTTACAGTCAACAGGGTTGACTTGGCTAGAGGGAGATGATGCTGACGTCATTGGGTGACATCATCATCTGTCAGAGGTTTTAGGCCACATGGCCAATTGGGTGCTGCCACGTGGTAGTTGTTAGGTATAATTAGCACTGACAAGTGTCAGACATGTGCACCAATCAGGGGCTAACACATGGCACATATCAGACCTGACACGTGTTAGACCTAACAGGTGTTAGACTTGTCAGGCTGACGTCAGTCGTTGACTTTGACCGTTGATTGTCACGTCACTGTTGACTTTTGCTAACGTCAGCGTTGAATTTTGACCAAAGTTGACTGGGAACTTTGACTGGAGAGAGGGGGCATGTGGGGATGAATTTCGAGGTGAGATCAGTCCAATTCAAAAGGTTTGGAAAATCTGAATCCAATGGTTGTGGTTTCAGGTCAATCGAAGATCGTTAGGTTGGTCAAGTTGAGGTTTTGAGCCTAGGGATGCTTGTCCGGGACACGTTGAGTTTTCTAGGAGTTTTGATGGTTTTTGATTAGTACTTGTCTAGGTTGGTAGTGACCTTTGAGTGCATTTTGGACAGGTCCGAAATACTAAGATAGTTTGGATTAGCCCCGTAGTGGCTTACAGCGTAGCTTGCAAGCGCGCATCTTGGACGGTCTGTGAGTGGACACTTGATTTCTAAAATGATGCATGCATAACTGCTTTATATGTTTTATATATGTGATTTGAGATGCCTTGAGTTCATAGGGTATATATATTTGATTGCGATGTTTTGGCATTCTTGTGGAAATCTGTTCTTGCACGTATTTCGAGATTTATGTTTTATGTGATACCTTGGGCTTAGGCCGGGTTTTATATGTGTTTGTGTTTTCAAATGATTTGAACAATGAAATTATTTCAGATCTAGAAATATTATCCCACGCTTGAGGCCCCGTTGATGTATGAGATATCGGGCTTGAGTCCCAGTTGTGGTTTATGAAATGAGATTTCGGGTTTAAGACCCCATTGATATGATTTTTGGCTGAGTCCCTAAAATATTTGGATTGGATTGGATTCGGGGAATCCTGATTTTGTGGAAATGGTTGTGGAAAGTAAACCTCGAGCGAAGACCCTATTGAAATGTTTTATACTAAATTTGAGGTACGAATGGTTTACAATGATTTTCCACTAGATTTGATTTCAGTTTTACATACCATCGTTATGTGGGGATTGTCTCCCCTGGACGTCACGTAGTATCCTGGAGTAGTCATGGTGCATTGCCTAGGAGGGGCCGCTCCGAGGGGCGGCTCAGAACCAGGAGTGCGAGCATTTCCTGAGAGTGGCCGCTCTACGGAGAGGCTCAGGATCAGGATTGCTAGATAAGGATATCATCCGGATATTGGGGGATCTTGGGGAGTACTCAAATTTGAGACGCCGAGTGCCACATGTAGCCTTAGAGATCGTGACAATATTGATTAGACGTCTAGGATGTTGAGGATTGGTTAAACTATATTTTAAAATTTTGGGTAGAGACCCCACGTGTTTTGGTTTTGGCTTGAGACCATAATGAGCAAATGGCTTTGAGTGATACCCATTTTCATTGGGTGTTGATTTGAAAAGCCGTATGAATTGATTTAAAGAAAATGATTGTTATAACTGGTTTTTCGATGCATGCATCTTTTTTTGTGAAGGGTAAAAATTCTTTTTGTGAAATGGTTTTATAAACTATTTATTTTCATCCAATCACAGCTTTTACTATTTATGGTACCCTTCAGGTTGATTGCAGATGCGGGCTGTAGCAGAGACCGAGTCATCACATGCCAACACAGATCCTGGCATACGCTAGTAACCACGTGAGGGTTTGGATGTATCCCTGGTTTGGCACGGGGTGCCAGACGGGAGCATGGAACATCCCACATTAATCCATGGAGGATTTGGATGGGTCGTGCCATGTATGCATAGGATACTACTGGAGGAAAGGGCAAAACCTACTAGAAAGGCTCAACGTCGTCTTAACCCTTCTATGATGGAAGTTGTGAAGAAGGACATAATCAAACTCTTGCACTATTTCAGACAGCAAATGGGTTTCACTAATTCAAGTAGTGCAAAAGAAGTCTGGGATAACAGTGGTAAAGAATGAAGAGAATGTGTTGGTACCCCGGTGAGTACAAACTAGTTGGAGGGTTTGTATTGATTACAGGAAGTTGAATGCTACCACTCGGAAGGATCACTTCCCACTTCCATTCATTGATCAGATGCTTGAAAGGTTAGCCGGTCATGATTTTATTGTTTTCTTGATGGTTATTCATGATATAATCAGGTTGTCATAGCTTCACAAGATCAAGAGAAGACGACCTTCACTTGTCCTTTTGGAACTTTTGCATATAGACGGATGCCATTTGGATTATGTAATTCCCTAGCTACTTTTCATAGAAGCATGGTAAGTATATTTTCGGATTTTGTAGAGAAAATCATTGAAGTTTTTATGGATGATTTTAGGGTATTTGGTGATTCTTTTGATCATTTTTTGGATAATCTTACTCTGATTTTGAAACGATGCATTGATAGTTACCTGGTGTTAAATTGGTAAAAGTGTCATTTTATTGTTACTCAAGGTATTGTTTTGGGACATGTAACGTTAGTTAGAGGAATTGAAGTAGATAAAGCTAAAATAGATAGTGTACGTTACTTACCCTCTCCTACTTCTGTGAGAGAGGTTCGTTCTTTTCTTGGGCATGCACGGTTCTATCGGCGCATCATCAAGAACTTTTCCACCATCTCCAGACCCATGTGTGGACTACTTTAGAAGGATGTGTCTTTTGTTTTTGATTCAGAATGCAAGAATTCCTTTGAAAACTTGAAAGAGTTGCTGACAATGGCACATATTATTGCACCCCCAGATTGGAGTCTACCATTTGAGCTCATGTGTGATACACCAGACTATGCCATTGGATCCATTCTTGGCCAGAAGAGGGACAAACGTCCCCATGTTATCTATTATGCTTCCCAAACACTTAATGATGCTCAATTGTATTATTCCACAACAGAAAAAGAACTCTTAGCTATTGTATTTGCTTTAGAGAAATTTTGGTCTTACTTTCTTGGTACTAAAGTTATCATGTTTTCTGATCATGCAGCTTAGAAGTATTTGCTCACGAAGAAAGAGGCGAAACCAAGACTTATTCGTTGGATGCTTCTAATTCAAGAGTTTGATGTGGAGATTAAGAACAAGAAAGTTAGTGAAAATGTGGTGGCAGATCACTTAAGCCGTTTGGTGCGTGATGAAGAGTCTTTTCCTATACAGGACAGCTTCCTGGATGAACAACTACTTTTAGTTGAGGTGAATGAACCATGGTATGCTGACATTGTGAATTATCTTGTTTCTAAAAAGATTCCAGATACTTTGTCCCGTGCTCAAAAGGATAAGCTTAGGAAAGTGGCCCGACAGTTTGTTTGGGATGAACCCTACCTCTGGAAGCATTGTGTTGACCAGTTGATTGGAAGATGCGTGCCTGGCTCTGAATTTCAATCTATACTAACATTTTTCCATTCTTATGCTTATGGAAGACACTTTGGGACTCAGAGGACGACCCTCAAAGTGCTTGAGTGTGGATTTAATTGGCCTACTTTATTTAAGGATGCTAGAACATTTTCCATGACTTATGATCGATGCCAACGAACAGGTAATATAGGCCCTAGAGATCAAATGCCACAACATCCTATCTTCATGGTTGAAAGTTTTGATGAATGGGGCATTGATTTTATGGGACCATTTCCTTTTTCTCATGGTATCATTTATATATTGGTTGTTGTGGATTATGTATCGAAGTGGGTGGAAGGCAAAGCCACCCGGACTAATGATTCCGAAATTGTTGCAGAGTTCATTTGTTCTAACATTTTTTCAAGGTTTTGAATTCCGCGAGCAATTATAAGTGATGGAGGATCCCATTTTTGTAATCGTACAATTGAGGCTCTGTTTAGTAAGTATAAGTGATGGGAGATCAAAGGGATTCTTGAGAAGATTGTTGGCCCGAGCCGAAAGGATTGGGGTTTGCGTCTAGATGATGCTTTGTGGGCGTATCGTATTGCTTATAAGACACTTATAGGGACGTCTCCATTTCGGATTATATATCGGAAGCCATGCCATTTACTTGTGGAACTCGAACATAGAGAAGATTGGGCAATTAAGACATTCAATATGAACATTGATAGCACCGGCTTGCATAGGAAATTGTAGTTGAATGAGATAGAGGAGATTCAGAATGAAGCGTATACGAGTGCACAGATTTACAAGGAGAAAACAAAAGCTTTTCATGATCACATGATCCGTGGAAAGATATTTTTTGTCTGACAAAAATTTTTGATGTTCCAATCTCGTCTTCGACTATTTCCTGGTAAGTTACGTTCTAGGTGGGTCAGTCCATTTATTTTTACTCATGTATTTCCCCAAGGTGCCTTGCCGGTTCAAAGCATGACGACGGGTAAGGAGTTGAAGGTGAATGGGCTTCGATTGAAGCCATATTATGAGTCTTTTGTTGAGCATGACGTGGAGGACATCTCACTTCATGTTGCCACTCCTCCTATGGATTTATTAGACATATTCGTCCAACTGAATGACGTTAAAGTAAGCGCTTCTTAGGAGGCAACCAATGTGGAGAAGATGATAATAGTTTCGCCAAAATGATAATCAGATTTGCTTTCTCTCATCCTTTCTTTCTTAATCTTCAACTTTGTTTTCATTTGTTTTATTTTTTTTTGTTTTATGTTATTTTTGAACGTTGTTGCATGTTTCTCTTTCCTTAAATGCTTCATTGTTTATGATTTAATTTTCAAGCATTGAGGACAATGTTAGAATTAAGTGTAGGGGGAACACTTCTGTTTTCCATTGATTTTGAGTCGGTCCAAAAAATTTAAAATTTAAAATTTAAAAAACAAAAAAAAAAAGCTTTGTTTTTAGCTTTAGTTTTGTTGGTTTTAGTAGTCTTTTGATATTTTTTGTGTCTTAGGTTTCTTTCCAACACAATGATGAGATTTGATTTTTAATTGCATGACTTTAAGATGATTTAAAAAGATGATGTTTGGTCTAAAATTATTCTTTGGTTAGTAATTTGTTCATGGTTATCATATGTAAATTCACATGTAATCACCTGAGTACATGGTACCCATAACATGCTTAATTGAATGAAGCTGAATACAACCCTTTTGTGAGATTTTGAGCCTTATCCTTCGTTTGAGAGAGTTGTATTTGTTTAATCTATCACTTTCTTGTCAATTAAGTCGTTGCATGATCTCATTTTTCTTTACGTGGTTGCTACTTGAATTGCTTATCATCATTGGAACAAAATGCTAGAACTTGTACTAATTTCTTTTTGAGGCATTGAATTGATTTGTATGACATACTTGAGATGATTAAGGCACCTAGATATGCACCATTTCCAAATGGCCATTGACCATGATACACTTTCCTATAGGTAAATCCGTGTTGAGCCTTTGGTTAAGCATTTTCATTTCATAAACCTTGATCTTCCTCACCTAGCCTAAACACTTTTATCCTTACCATATTTCTTAAAGATAAGTGAAGCATAATCTAGAGAGACTTAATTGTAAGTTAAGGAATGTTAAAAGGGCAAGTATAGGGAAATATTAAAAAATAAATGTAAGAATTGTACACAATTTGGAATGTTCATGAGGAAAAAAAAAGAAAAAAACAAAGGTATTGTTTGAATTAGTATGCCCTGATCGTTCATATATTACTTGTTGAAGTATGGTCCATAATGTTCAAATTGGTCATTAAGTGTATGAATTGGCTCAGTACTTAAATGATTTCTAAGCCTTGATGGTGAAATAAGTTCTTATGTCTCTAATATCATAGCATGCTTCTACTTTTTTTTAAGAATTTTGTGTTACCATATCCATTCTTTCTTTAACCTCTAACCCATTGGCCCTATTACAATCTGCATAAGACCTTTTGATCTTGTTTGTTATGTTTATATAAATATGTGGAGATTCGAATGAGGTATAAGCATATGGTGACAGGACCCGTCCCAAATCCCCCAGGATTAATGTGGGACGTGCCTGCTCCCGTTTGACACGAAATGTGAGACCAAGGATAATTCCGTCCTTTGCCCAACTGGGACTATCAGAGAACGTCAGGATCCGGAGGAGGAATGTGATGTCTCGTCTCTACTACAGCCCTTATCCGCGATCAACCTGAAGGGCATTCAAAACACGAAAGCTATGAGTGGACAAAAATAAATAATTTATAAAAACATTTTCAGAAAAGACCTTTATGCCCTTCACTAAAAAGTATGCATGCATTTGAAAAAAATTTCTCAACATAGAACACGGGACCTTGGCCCAAAATCCAAAATAAGGAACCCAGAACAAGTCTCCTTCTCAAAACATGAAACATAGGGTCACAGCCCAAATCCGATACACGTGGGTCTCAGCCCAAAATCAAAAGCATGTGGGTCTCAGCCCAAAATCATCTCAGTGAAATCTCACGCACATATACATATATACATATATAACCTATCCTAGACATCCACTGATGATAACTCGGGGCACACAACCCCTTGGGAACTCATCCCCGATATATGTCACGATTTCTCTATATATATAAGTATGCATACTAATCGGGATCTCACTCCGAGTCTACCCCAAGTAATTCTCCATCTGGGAGGCTCTGTCTCCAAAACCAGTCCGGGCATCTCTCCGGATCAGGTCCGAGACTCTATCATATCTTCCACACATGGAATGGACTCCCTATGGGGATTACTCATTCCGGGCAGTGGATCGTGACTCTCTAGATCGACGTCTGGAGGAGACCAATCACCTCATAAAGGAGGGTATATAGTATAAAAACCACGCTCGAGAATCACGCCAGATAACACTAGTCAACTGGGCCTCAAGCCCGAAATTATGACTCAACGGGGCCTCTAGACCGATTTCACAGTTGAAGTGTGACTCAAGCCCGAACTCGTAAATCAACGGGGCATCAAGCTCGATACCTCAAGGTCAGTCACGATTCCGACATAGCGGTGCATGCAACCATCAATCCAGGACCGCTCTCAATCCGGGTATGTCGCCGTGAACATATCACTGCCGCGACCATCTATAGAACATGGTGAACACGTCACCGACCGATCTCCGATATCGTAAGCACTTCGAAGTCGAGCCTCCAGTGGCTGCTCGACAACGGGACATGCATCGTGACCTCTCTGGAGGGAACACATCCCCAGTTTGGAGGCGAGCAGCCACTGGAGGCTCAACTTCGGAGTGCTGACGGTATCGGAGATCGGTCGATGACGTGTGCACCATGGTCTAGAGATAGCCGCGGCAATGATATGTTCACGACGACATACCAAGATTGAGAACGGTCCTGGATTGATGGTTGCACTCACCACTATGATCGGAATCGGGACTGACCCTGAGGTATCGGGCTTGATGCCCCGGTGCTTTACGAGTTCGGGCTTGAGTCCCAGTTCAATTGTGAAATCGGGCTAGAGGCCCCGTTGAGTCCGGCTTGAGGCCCAGTTGACACTTCGTGTCAGACGGGAACGGGCACATCCCACGTTAATCCAGAGGGATTTCGGACGGGTCCTATCAAGTTTGTATCAGAGCGTGTTTTGCTCTTAGAATGGCGCACAAGTCGAGGATGTAATGTCTCTAAAGTCGTAATAGCCCGTCATCAACCTGATAGTTAGGGTAGTAGCACGACGATTCGGTAGAATTGAACCCTGGTTAGACTACGTTGGCACCAGGTACGATGGTTTGGGACTCGATTGGCATAGGATGCCGCATTTTTTGAGAGGTTGGATCCCGAGCGGGATCAAGGCACATGTGAATCCGACGGCTTAGAGCCGTAGTGTTAACGGAGATAGGATCCCGTGGACCAGTAGATACCGTATGACGACCTGAGAGTTGGGACCGCCGAGCCGTCATGACAGACGTGAAATGGAGCAGCGTGGAATCCGTGGAGGTCGGACGTTGGGCCGTCCTCGTTAGAACTGTAAGGTTTGGGAATGTTGCTACTGGGAGCAGTTGAGGTCATGGAGGACCTAGTGGATGACTTTGGTTAAGTCTAGTTGAGACTTTTTGGGATAGGAACGTTGACCCTATGTGGCTTGAGATGCCAATTTGAGAGGTGTCGAATCCTGGAGAGATGTCAACTGGCAGAGGATGCCTAGAGTAGTTGTTGTGTGACTTGGTAGGCACAGAATTGGGCCAAGTTAGAGTGGGAATGGAATTCCCCTGAACAGTGGACTACGGTTCGCAACCATCTAGTAACCGTCTCGGAACCACTCAGTGACAGAGGTTGAGTATCGCTCAGTGGGAGCAGTGAGGATAGTTTTCGAATCGTGCATTCTCCAGGATATCAGCTCCGATTGTAGGATGAGAAAGGTCGTCAGATTGAAAAGCTGACCTGGGTGTCAGATGAGAAGAACCATCAGACTGAAAATTCGACTAGATGGCAGCTTGTAGGTGTTAGTCCTTAGTGGGGGCACGCGTTGCATCCTACTAGGTGTAGGTTGGAACGTGTCAGGAAGTTATACTATAAGGATCTAAAATCAACTTAGTATAACTGACCTGTCAGAGTGAGTGACACGCGAGGCATCGACACTGTCTCGAGCGGGACCTACGAGCCGAAGTGTGGCTTCGCAAGAGTTGGGTTGGAGCTTTGGGAGCTCCAGTGACAGAGCGTACGGACGAGTACGGCATAGTGACAGACGTGTACTTTTGCACGAGAGTACCCAAGTAGCGGTGGTATGATTGGATTTCCACAGTTTGGTTGTGGAATTGGGTCTATTTGAATTTCGAGGACAAAATTCCTGAAGGAGGAAGTTTGTAACGACCCATCCCTAATTTTAAGGATTAATGAGGGATTAATGACGGATTAGCGAGGCTAATAGGGGATTAGCTGAGGATTAACGGACGTTCAGGGCGAAATTACGATTTTACCCTTGAATGAGGGTCAAAAGTGTACTTTTAACCTAGGACGCCCTATGGCCAATGGCCTAGGACAATTACGTAGATCGAGTAAATATGAATCCATAGACAAGCGGCACGTGGAATTCGGACGTTCGACGAAAAAGTTACGGTTCACGGATGTTCAAACGTACTATTGCACATTTTACGAGGCGAGGGACTTTTGGCACCAAGTGGGGCCCAGATTTTTAGGACAGGCCTGATGGATCAGTGACAGGTGTCACCCGTCCATTTCCCAGCTCAAACACATTCATGCATATCCCCTTCCCCCTTTTTCATTCAATCATCGTCCATTCCCACCAAACCCGAGCAACCCGATCAACCCAATCCAAAACCCCTCCCCATCTGATCTCATGTGAAGCCCAGAGAGTGAGGTGAGGATTTTTTATGGTGGTGGCTGGCCATGGACGGTGCCACCGTGGACGGGGGAGGCAAACCGTGCAAGGTACCCGGTTTTTCCCATTTTCTCTTGTTTTTAATTTTTGACGTTATGGGCCATTTTAGTCAATTAGGATGGGTTTATTAAGGGGCTTGGAAGGTTTTAGGAAGGTTTTGGTGGTGGTTAGTGGCTGAGGAACCCTGGGGAGAAAACTGGAAATGTTGAACCTTGAGGGAAATGTTGGATCCTTAGGATTTTGTAGGTCTTAGGTGATTTTAATTGCATAGATAGATTTCTATGGTCGAAATAAGAAGAATGGAATTGATTAGGAAGAAAAAGGACGAAAATTGGACAGTTTAGGGGCCTGGACTAGTCACGTCGGTCTAGTTGGACCGAATTACAGAAGAAAATCGAACCGGCCGGTGCCTGGATCAGAGTTGGACGTGCCGCCTGTCTACGGATTCGTATCGACTTGATCTACGTAACGGTCCTTGGCCCTCGGCCATCGGACCTCCTGAGTCAAAAGTCTACTTTTCACCCTCGTTTAGGGGCAAAATCGTAATTTCTCCCTGAACATCTGTTAATCCTCGGCGAATCCCCTATTAGCCTCTCTAATCCATCATTAATCTCTAATTAATCCTTAAAATTAGGGACGGGTTGTTACAAACTTCCTCCTTCAGGAATTTTGTCCTCAAAATTCAAATCAACCCAATTCCACAACCAAACTGTGGAAATCTAATCATACCCCTGTTACTCGGGTACTCTCGTGTAAGAGTACGCATCCGTCACTACGCTGTACTCGTCTGTACACTCTGTCACCGGAGCTCCCAAAGCTCCAACCCAACTCTCGCGAAGCCGCACCTAGGCTCGTAGGTCCCGCTCGAGACAGTGTCGATACCTCGCCTATCACACACTCTGACGGGTCAGTTATACTAAGTTGATTTTAGATCCTTATAGTATAACTTCCTGATTTACACCTAGCAGGTTACAACACGTGCTCCTACTAAGGGCTAACACCTCCAAGCTGCCATCAAGTCGACTTTTCAGTCTGATGGATCTTCTGATCTGACACCTTGGTCAGCTTTTCAGTTCGACGACCTTTCTCATCCGATAATCGGAGCCAATATCCTGGACAATGGCCGATTCGACAACTATCCTCACTGCTCTCACTGAGGGATACTCAAACTCTGTCATCGAGAGGTTCCGAGACGGTTGCTAGACGGTTTCGAACCGTAATCCACTGTTCAGGGGAATTCCATTCCCACTCTAACACTCCCTAAGTCATTGATCGTGATCATGACTTGCTGGTAACGCTCGGCTCCACTGCGCTTTCGCTGCGCTACCCTGATCTCTACTCGCTCTCGAGTCCCCGTATCGTATCTCACATCGCTCAGCGATCTCCGCTGACACCTAGACTCACCTCGAGTCTCAACTGTCGTACTACTCGTCCTGTCGACACACAATCAACGTCTCACCCATCTGGGGTGCACACGGGATCTAGATACACCCCACTTGTCTCAGGAGGAAACAGACACAGTGGCTGGGGTTCCACGCCCAAACGTTCGTCACGAGCCAGCCATAATCCATCAAAATCTCTATCCTCGAATCCAACTCGAGGCATTGGTTGTTCATCTTTTCTTAATCGATATCCACGTATCATCCTCATCTCAACTTTCTCCCCAATTCCAATCTTTGTCCTGTCATCTCACTAGCTATGCTAAGGAATCCTTCAATAGTCCTTCACTATAGTTCCCTTCTGCTCCTAAATTAGCATAATCAGCAAGGAAATTCACTTCAATGATGACCAGACCTTAGTCTAAACGCCTCACGGTCATCACAATCACTTTCTTCATCTCGATCATCCTCGCACTACTTGATCTGACTCGTCTTGTCTACTCACTTGTCACGTCCAGTGACACCAAGAAACCTCTGATCTCCAAGTCAATCAAATTTGACCCACAGCCTAGATGTTCAGTTTTTACACCCTCTTTGAACCCTTTGCTGTCATCTCCTTCATCATCTACCCACATGAGGAAAGTCGAAGATGATGACATCAAAGTTCATCCTATGTCAACTTCCAGCACTCAGCACTATCTGCTAACGAGCAGAAAACGAGAAGTCTCCTTCACCGATCTCTAAGTCGAGAGTAGTTGGAACCATCTTGGAAATAAGTATGCTTCTAACCGGGTGTCAAGTCCAACCTCTGGACTTCCCGAATCCTCGACTAAGAGTATTCTATGATAATTACTATAATGCTTAATCCTTTTCTTCAGGACTAAACACTTCTATTGATTCTCTTCGGCTTCTTCCATCGTCGTTCACGTCTGCAACCTAATTCGCACGTCCCAATCCCGATGGGATCACATTCCAGCACCGTACACTCGCGCCATCCAACCGCATAGACTAGGGTTCTTGCCACCGAAATCTAGGTATAGCACATACCTCGCGCTGCGCCACTTGGGATCCTCTCCGTCCCGCTCAGTACCCAACCAACTCATACGGCTACTATGTTAGGGCACGTCTACCAGATCAGTCACAAACTATGCCTTCAACTCACTCAAACATCATCCACATGTTAGTAAATGATCCAACTTGCCTAACCGTTTACTATTATTTATGCACATCCAAAAGAATGTCAATTCATCCTAATGTGATGTACTGCTCGACTCTTCGGTCGTATTTCTGCATGTCACCATCTGACCAATTGATCACTGATTTCCATGACAGTACTCGGATTGTCCATTCTTCCCGACCAACGACAACTATCGATAACTACTGTAGTGACCCATTCTATTTCTCACTATCAGATTTCTCACTATCGGATTTCTCCTCAAGGGGCAAGAGATGCGATAGTTTAGGATGTCACAAACGACTCTTTGAGTTCTTCCAAAGAGCCACAAAACATGCTGAGAATTTCACGGAGCTCAATTCAAACTTTTATTTGAGCGAAAGAATCGTCTCAATCGAAGTTTTATTGAAGAAGTAATGATTGAAACATTGGTGGCCACCAAAATTTGCAAGAAATTTCGGCAGCTTTCTACCGAATCCAAAATCCCAGTCCACGACCCTCCGTATCTAGCCCCACCCACTTATGTCGCCAATCTTAGTCTCGAACCCACGTGCATCAGTGCGACCCATACTTTGACCCATTCCCGTCAGCGCAATCCGCGCTTGCGACCCACGTCTCCAGTCCATTATGAGCAACGCCACTCTAGCTGCACGTAGAAGCTCGACCCATCCCTTGCCATCCCCCAATCTGTTGTAACCTGCCCTAACCTAGTCCATTATAACCTGCTCCAGCTCACGTCTGAAGTCATTTGCCTAGCATGCTTTTGCCTTAATTTTCCATCTTAAATCCACCTAATTTTCAAAATAAATCCAATATTTTACTGATTAATTAATCTTTTTTTAAAATTTTAATTTCTAGCTCTTATTGATGAACCATCTCTATAAATAAAGAGGTGATTCTCATTGTTGAGGGGATTTCTATTGGCATATTTTGAAGCCTTCCTAAAAGGAAAACCTTAGCTAGGTAATTCCAAAACAATTCGGGAGTTTTAAGTCGAAAATTTATCGTGTTTCATCCTCCATCTTCATAAGGTTCCTTCCGTTGTTCAGTGATCTTTGTGAATAACAATCCATTGTTTCCATTCACCTCGGCATCTCAAGCTGTTCTAGATTCCGAAAGTGTAACCTTAGAAAACTTTTTTTTTATTGTTATTGGTTTTACTTATAATTAAATATATGTGTTAGTATTTTCTTTCTAACATTTGTAAATGTGAATACAGTCTCCATGTGTTTTACTTTCACAATTTCAGCGTACTTCAATCGTTTTAGTGCTTAAAGTTCAATTCAACACTATGTGTTTATTCGCTGTTTTGTGCACTTAGAATAAGATAGAAGAGATTTAATGTTTGACGCACATTCAATCAAAATCATAAGGTGAATATATTGTAAGTGTTTTATGCCAATTGAACAGGGTCATCGTGTTGGGCGACCCTGACCTCTGACCACACTAGCACTAATTCGTACATCCTCCATCTGACACGACCTTACTGTCGAGCAGTCACGACTCTCAAGTCATCATACTATATCTACGGATCCACTGGGATCTACTCAACAGTGACACTACGGTCCTAAGCCGTCGGATTCACACGAATATGGATCCTCCTCAGAATCAAACATCGAAACACGCGGCATTTTATGCCAATCGAACCTCAAACGATCGTACCACTTGACAAACATCATATTACTAAGGTTCGATTCTACCGAAACCTCGTACTAATGCCCTAACTACCAGGTTGATGACGGGCTGTTACGACTTCAGAGTCATCACATCCTCGACCTGCGCGCACTCCACGAGCAAAACACTCTATAATACCAATTGGTATCAGAGTACCATGAGTATCAAAAGAGCCTGCCTCGCTCTGATACCAACTTGTCAGGACCGGTCCTAAATCCCCCAGGATTAACGTGGGACCCGCCTGATCCCGTCTGACACCATGTGTCAGACCAGGAAAAAGTTCCATCTCTAGCCCTCGTCGAGGATATCAGAGTGCATCAGGATCGTAGGAGGAGGGGAGTGATGTCTCGTCTCTGCTACAGCCCACATCCGCGATCAACCTGAAGGGCATTAAAACACGAAAACTGTGAGTAGACAATTTAAACATTTTCAATAAAAACATTTCCGCATAAAGACGTTTATGCCCTTCATAAATACATACGCATGCATACAAAAACCATTTATCAAACGTTCATAAAACCATTGAAAACATTCTCAAAACCTTTCAAGGGTTCATGCCCGGTTCCCATAAACCGTCATGACCCGTTAATCCATTTGGGTCCACGACCCGAAATCACCAAAAACTCGTACCTCAAATCAATAGGGACTCAGCCCAAATCACATCACGTGGGTCTTAGCCTAAAACCTATCTCAAAATATCACAAACGGGGTCTCCGCCCCAAATTACTTTCACAATTTCAAATACGGGGGTCTCCGCCCCAAATCACTTTCTGAAACATAAAACACAGGGTCTCCACCCTCAAATCACTTTTCCATAAAACCTCATACGTATCAACATACGTATAACCCATCCGCGGCACTTCCGAGAAGATGCCAACTCGGGGCACACAGCCCCTAGGGAACACATCCGTGAAATAGTCACGATGTCAAATCTATACTTATGTGCACACTACTCGGGGTCTCACTCTGAGTCTTCCCTGAGGAATCTCCATCTGGGAGGCTCAATCACTGGATCTAGTCTGAGCTCTCTCTCAGGATCTAGTCCACACATCTCTCTGGAATCTGGTCCGGGACCACATCATAATAGGTAACCACCACTCCTGGAACGGGATCCAAGTCCGAGAGTTCGTAAATCAAATGGGTCTCGTGCCCGATTTCATATTTCTAAATCCGAAATCCGTTTCTTAAACCCTCGTTGAAAACCTAGAACGTATATGCATCGAATAAAACCGTAAATCTCGAAATACGTGCAAATACGTAAATCCTAGGCTACCACAAACCATTTACACTCATGGCAACACAAAACATGTATTAAAAGCATTTATAAACATTTATGCATGCATCAATTTCGAAAGAAGGGTCCACTCACAGACAGTCCGAACCGCGCCTCGATAAGCGCGCCATAACCGTCTCCCGGGTCAAACGTCACCTCCGGGATTCCCGAACCTGTCCAAATTCATTTAGAGGGTTACTAATAGCCTCATTAACCTTCCATTGAAGTCCCATAATTTTCTCGATTTTTTAACTATTTTTAAAACCGAATCTAAACCGTTGGATAGCCCGAAACCTATCAAAACGATGTCTGATTGACACGAAACCAGTCCCAAAATGTTCGTTACATCGAATAGATGATTTCGTATGTTGGAACCATCCCCAAATTCATTACCATTCACTGTCACGTGCCCAGGGAATGCAATGCGTGTGGGCCTCATGCGCCACACTACAGTGCTCATGTTTTTCCTCTGGCCGGTTCAGACAGGCCGGTCCGGTTTTGTTCTGTAACTAGACCGGTGTGACCGGTCCAGGCTCCTACAACCCTCAAATCTCATCCATTTTGTCCCATTTTAATCCCTAAATTCCTATTTTAAAGTTTCCTATCAATTCCAATCATCCAAACTAATCAAAACGTCCAAAATCGATCCATAAAAATTACCCCCCACGGTCCCTGTTTTCCCGTTCAGTCCCCAGGCTTCACAGCTGTCAACTCCCGTTCAAAACCGTCTCTATACGCCCTAAACAACCTAACAAATGTTCCCTAATCAACCAAAACTATCCATAATGTAAAAAAGACAAAGGGGAGATATGGGTCTAACCGGGTACCCGTTCGGGTTTGGACCTCCACCGTGCACGGTGGCGCCGTCCAGGCCGCCACCATCATCAATCTTCACTCATCTCACTCTCTGGGCCTCACAAGGGTTGAAGGTTTGGATTTGGGGTGGTAGGGAGATCGGTTTGGGTTGTTTGGAAATGAGATGAATGATCGATCGATGATGGAAGATGCATGAATGGAGGGATTGTGGCAAGTGGATGAGTGACACTTGTCACTCATCCATTGGTTGATGAAAAGTAACTGGGCCCACAAAAGACAAAACTCCCCTTTTCGTCTCGTAAAACGTGTCGTCATGAATAGTACCCCATAACCTCCATGAACCGCAACTTCTCCGTCGAACGTCCGAATTCGACGTGCCACCTGTCTACGGATTCGTATCATCCCGATCTTCGTAACGGTCTTTGGCCCTCGGCCATCGGACCTCTCGGGTCAAAAGTTAACTTTTTCCCACTTACCAAAATGCCCTTGGACTTCCGAACGTCATAACTTCCTCCTCGAACGTCGGAATCGAGCTGCCACCTGTCTATGAACTCGTGATGTCACGAACTACATCATGGTCATCGGCCAAAGTCCAATTGACCGTCCGAACGAAAAGTCAACGATTCACCCATTTTAGGGGTAAAATCGTCATTTCGCCCGAACGTCCGCTAATCCTCGTCTAATCTCCGATTAGTCTCGCAAATCCGTCATTAATCCTTAATTAATCCCGTTAAATTACGATGGGTCATCACTTTTATTATCTTTTATTCTTTTTCACTAACCATTATTTAATGTCCCTAATTTATCTGGTTCAGAACGATCCATACTTATTGAGTACCACATTCTACAAAAAAATAAAGACTTTTAAGTTGAGCATTGCGTGAATTATGTGTTTATTTAAGTGTGTAATTTAAGCGTATCAATTTTTGGCCCTGTTGCTGGGAAAATTGAAAATCATTTTTAATGTGTTATTGTATATAAGTGTGGTACAAACACATATGGATTTTTTTCAAAATAAAAGAATAAAAAAATAAAAGATAATCCAAGAATAAAAGAATAATCGTTCTTAGATATGGATTTGTTTATTTGAAATTGATATGCGATACAAACACATGTTTTCTTAATATTTGTGCACTATGTGCCTTATACTAAAACCCACCTCTGATTGCTAGTTATGAGGTTAGTCTCGGGCTTCCTAAAGCTGGGCTTTGTTTTTTCTGAGACTGGTATTATGATTATGACTCAACCGTCCTAAAGCTGAAATCTATTTTCTTAGGTCGGATTCAGTCGGATGTCGTAGAGCTGGGCTCTGTTTTCCCGAGTGGTTAGCCTGCTAGTAGTGTAGAGATGATATGATGATTTGATGTAGAGCAGCGAAGATGGGTTGGTTGCGTGTGAATATGGTTATGGTATTTTTTGTATTGTTGAATATTGATTTGATTCCTAATATTATTGGATTTTTCTCTTATCTGTACGCATTTCTAGATTTCTTGTTTACTATCTTTTTTATCGAGATCTGATGACATATCTATGCATGCATCAGTTTTTAGAAAACAGAGGGTAAAATGTATTATATTCGTCCAAAACTATGTTTTAAAAATATTTATTTATTCCACTCACCCGTTTTATTTATATTACTTACCCTCCAAGCTGTGGCACAAGGACAAGAAACGACTAAGAGGCCGGAAGCTTAAAACAACCAATGCGTAACATATTAGGGTAGGACTAAATATTTGAGTTGTATTCAACACTTATGCTCTGTACATAATTATGCAGATATCCCTTGTTTGATAGTTGATAAGTTTTATCTTTATTTTATGATACTTGTGAGATTAGATTAGATTTCTTGTCTTAACTATCAGACAGAAGCAATGATTCTTCAGGGTTATGTAGGTTTCTCAGAAAAGGGGGGGGGGGGGGGGGGGGGGGGGGAGGGGGGAGGGGTCTTGTCAAATTTGTATCAGAAAATAGGTTTTTGTCTATTAGCTACACTTGAACATGGTGTGAACTAAAGTATGATTATTTTAGGGTAAGGTAATGACTGGCTCCGCGATGCGATCCCCGTGCAAGGTTGTAAGATGAGGCCGAGTGGGTTAGAGAGGTCCTAGACATAAAGTGGGATCAGCCTTTAGGGGCTACTATTTTTACCGGTGAGGCGAGTCCAAAACAGGTAGAATAGTGGATTACTCGTATGGAAAGGATCTTCAAGGTTATTCGATGCCCGCCGAATGATAAGGTGTTGACAACCACAGTTCAATTGAGTGATTTTGCTTACCAGTGGTGTCGGAGGCTATAGATGATAGGCTGGGATGCCTAGGATGTCAGGATCCGTCCCAAATCCCCCAGAATTAACCTGGGACGTGCCTGCTCCCGTCTGACACCGCATGTCAGACTAGGGATAATTCCAGCCTCAGCCCACTCGGGGCTTCCAGAGTACGCAAGGATCGGAGGAGGAGTGTGATGTCTCGATCTCTGCTACAGCCTGCATCTGCGATCAACCTGAAGGGCATTCAAAACGTCAAAAGCTGTGAGTGGATGAAAAAAATAATTTAATTTATAAAACACATTTTTCGAAAGATATTTATGCCCTTCACTAAAAAGCATGCATACATTCAAAAATCATTTCACAAATCGTTTCTCATTAATTTAAATCATTAGGGCCTTAGCCCAAAACCGTAAACTAAACTATATGGGAACTCAGTTGAAAACCAAATCCGTAGGGACTCTGTCCAAATCAAATCACGTGGGTCTCAGCCCAAAACCAATCTCTTAAAACATCATACATATACGTATATATAACCCGTCCTCGGAATCTCTTAAGCCCAATCAAGAACCCGTCACGATATATCTAAGTATGCATACTACTCGGGGTCTCACTCCGAGTCTATCCCAGGATCTATGACGTCTGGGAGGATCTGTCCAAAATTCAGGATCTACGACGTCTGGAGGACTGTCTGCGAACCCAGTCCGAGACTATATCATATCTCTCACTCCTGGAATGTGCTCCCTCATGGAGTCACTCATTCCAGGTAGTGGATCGTGACACTCCATAATCTACGACATCTGGAGGAGACCATTCATAGGGGAGGGTATATACATTTTCTAATATTTTCTTTCAAACCACAATTCAACTGGGTCTCATACGCGAGCGTCTTAACAGGATTCCTCAAATCCGATTCAAATTCAAATCTAACAGGGACTCAAGCCCAAATCCATCTCAATAGGGTCTTAAACCCGAATGCTTATTTCATAAACCACAACTGGGGCTTCAGGCCTGATTTCACAATCAACTGGGCCTCAAGTCAGATATTACAACTAACTAGGCCTCAAGCCCGATACCATAAATCAACGGGGCCTCAAGCCCAAATTCGTAAACCAATGGGGCCCCTGGCCCGATCGTATACTCAAATGGGCCTCCAACTCGATTTCCTAGAAAATCAAATGGAGTCCAAGTCCGATGGTTTCCAATCAAATGGGTCTCATGCCCGATTCCACGTTTTTGAATCCAAAACCTTTCGATAAAACCAAAATAGAAATGCTAGTACGTATAAGCACAGTATAAAACCAAAAACCTCGAAATACGTGCAAATACCTAAATACCATTACACCACAAACAAATGCACTCATGGCATCACAAAACATGTATTTAAACTCATATAAAACATTTATGCATGCATCAAACTAGAGAACAAGGTCCACTCACAGACCGTCCAATCTGCGCCTCAATACGCCCGCCAAAAGCCGTTCCGGGGCCAATCCCCGTATCCGGCGTTCCCAAACCCGTCCAAATCATAATAGAGGGTTACTAACTACCTCATTAACCTCTCATTGAAGCCATGTAATTTTCCCGAATTTTTAACTATTTTTAAACTCGATCCTAAACCTTCGAACATACCGAACTATATCGAAACAATGTCTGATCGACTCGAAACTAGTCACAAAATGTTCGTTACATCAAAACGATGATTTCTTATGTTGCAAACTTCCCTAAAAGGGGTCGCACGCGCCCTGCACTGTTTTTCTTCTTCCTGTGGCAGACCCGGTCCGAACTGGTCTACTAGTTTTCGGTCCGACCGAACCGGCGGAACCGGTCCAATCCTTTTCCTCTCTCATTTTTAGTTTGATTTCATCCCTTCCAATTCTAATCTCTTCCTCTTTTGAATTCCTATCCTCCTATGTCCTTAAAACACACAAAATGATCCTAAAACCCATTGGTTCAGAAAACCATTTTGAACCCAAAACTCCATTATATGTTCTGGGCACTTCTAGGGCCAAAGCTTCAACCTAATGATTCCATTTAGTTCCTAAGGTTCCTAAAACGTGTTAGGATGTTCGATTTGGGTTTACTTGGCCGAAAAATGATTTCGGTGGCCAGCCACGAAAAATCTCCCTGCCGTCGTTCCAGGCTGCTCAGCCGTCCTCAGCCCCCCGTTTCTTAGTCCACACGACTCGTACAACCCCCACAACCATTCCCTAATCCCTAGACAATATCCCTAACGTCCAAAACATGAATTCAAAAATTGAAAAAGAACAGGGGTTCGAGTTTTCACCTGTTTCCCGCTGTTCCTCCGTCGTCCATGGCGGTTAGCCGTACTGCCACCGCCATCACGTCCTCCCACTCATCCTCAGCCTCACTTAGCTTCACATGGATTCAAATGGAGGAAGGGTTTGGTTTTGGGTTCATCGGGGTGTTTGGTCGATTGAATGAGGAACGGGATACAGATGCATGCATATGTGTAATGGGAGCAATGGATGGGTGACACTTGTCACTCATCCATTGGGGCTAAACTAAATATTTGGGCCCCACTCAAGATAAAAGTCCACTTTTGCCTCGTAAAACGTGCCGCTATAAATAGTACCTCAAAGCTTCCGTGATCTGTAACTTCCCCGTCGAATGTTCAATTTTGACATGCCGCCTATCTACGGACTCGTATCGACTCTATCTACGTAACGGTCCTGCACTAATCCCCAATTAGTTTCGCTAATCCATCATTAATTCTTAATTAATCCTGATAATTTGGGACGGGTCGTTACATAGGAGGTGACATGGGAAACCATTAACGATAGATTTTTACATTAGGTCTGCCTCTCGTTCATTTCGAGATGCTAAATGGATAAAGTTTTTGCAATTGAAATAAGGGAACATGACCGTGGCCCAATATGAACATAAATTTTCAAGTTTGTCCTATGTTGCCCTAGAATTTATGGCAATTGGGACATTTAAGTGTCGTCGCTTTGAGTTGGGTTTACTATATGAAATATGGGCTGCTGTTACAGTAGGTTCTTTTGCCACTTTAAGAGAGTTATTAGATGCTGCTATTCAAGTAGAGTAGAGTTTGTCAGCACGACAACAAGGCATGGGTGCAGGTTAGAGACGTGAGCACCCGTATGCTGGTACCTTTGGTGAGAGAACCCTGAAGTGGGGTAGCACTAGATCTAGATCCTCTGGTAGTTATCATCTGAGTCTAGGTGGTAGAGCAACCAAGATGGGAGGTGCTCAATGATTTGGGTTGAGATCCCAAATACCTACTTAGTCAATTAGAGCCTCTGTACAGTCTATGGGTAGACAGGAGAGGAGACCACTGCAATCCTATATGGTTTGTTGCTTTTCATGCGGAGAACCAGGCCATTATCATAGCGATTGCTCAAATTTCTTAGGTGGTGGTAAGACATGACATAATATGGTCTGGAGGTGAGAGTCGATCAAGAAGATGTGGTCGACCTTGAGGATCACAACCTAGAGTATTTGATGTCACCAGACTAGAGGGCCGAGAAACACCGGGCATGGTAGCCGGTACTTTATCTATTTGTGGTAATGATGAACGTGTTCTGATAGATCCTAGGGCTACATATTTGTTTATTTCTTGGAGATTTACATTATTTGTAGATGGGTGGGAGGGGTGTCACCCATTGGCTTTGAGATGGGAATAAGTACACCCACTAGGGATGTGTTGATTGTGATTCAAATGATTCGAGGTGTTCCAGTAGTAGTAAAGAGAAATTACCTGAAAGCATATTTGATTCTTCTAGATTTGCATGATTTTGATGTGATATTAGGAATGGATTTGTTAACTGCCGCCCATATGGCTTCTATTGAGCGTTTTCGATAAAAAGGTGCTACTTTGAAGCCTAGGGTTGACAGAAGTAAAATTCCAGGGGAATCAGGAGGTACTACCTACCAGGGTGATATCAACCCTAACTGGTGAAAGCTTTTTGCGGAATGATTTCCAAGGTTACTTGGCTCATGTGATTGATACTCAAAAGAAACCAGGAGGTAACGAGAATTCCTAAATATGTTTTGAGAAGAGTTACCATGATTATTGCCGCATAGGGAGGTTAATTTTACAATTGAGTTACTTCCAGGTACCCAATCAATATCTCAGTACCCCTATAGAATGGCTCCAGTAGAGCTAAGGGATCAAAAAGTACAATTAGAGGATTTGATAGATATGAGATTTATTATGCCGATTGCATAACTTTGGGAATCCCTGGCATTGTTTCTTAAAAAAAGAATGGTAGCTTATGATTGTGTATTTATTACAAGTAGCTTAATAAGGTAACTGTGCGAAACAAATATCCAATCTATCAGATTGATGATTTTTTTGATCAGTTAAGAAGGACTAGGTGATAGGAACCATCCCGATACAACTAGACAAACGTGAGGGACACTGCTCCCCTCCGACATATCTTGTCAGACAAGGGACAATTATCTAAATTAAATTCATCCCTACGGGGTTATCACCCACATCCAACCTACTTAACCCCAACTATTAGGGGATTTACTAAATTGACCTTATTTGTGCTCTTATTTTCCTTAGTAAAATCGTTGTTGTTTTGAAAAATTAACCGTTGCCGAATAACTTGTTAAGTCATACCTTGTTAGTCATATTCACACCTCACATTTAAATAGTTCACAATTCTCTTATTTTCACAAATTCATTTTTGAAAAATAAATTAAACAAAATTTATAAGTCCCTGTTTAATCAAAATTGTTTCATTATCTAATACCATCTATATGTATACATACTATGCTCGTCCTTATTCTTTTCCAAGAAGGTTTTTTTCATACATGAGTTGTTATAGTTAAAGTACGCCCAAATTGGATTGTCACCTAATCCTCTAATACCTCATAATCACATTCCATAATGAGTCTCTTATTAACCATCTCCAATTTTGCATATTTAAAATGCCCAATGGATAAGCATACATATACCCTAAAGCCATATTCCATAATTCTACTACTACTGTCTTTCTAGTAACATTCAACCTTCAATATAGCTAACTAAATTAATCTCTCTTTTTTAACCATTGTCCTTAGTACGATTAATTATCTATATACTCCTTAACTAAATAACCCTTAATAATAGTTCTTTATTTTTCTAAATTTAACAACAAAATAATAAATAACACCTAAAGTTTGGAAAATCATAATTGTTCTAAAAGACCTCCAATTAACCCAATAATTTTAACAATAAACTCATAATTAAGAGTTAAACAACTTTCATGCTGACCTCATCAGACCAGACGTGCCCCCATGCGCCACCCCAAGTCTCTGCGCATGGTTGTCACGCGCTGGTCGCAATGGTCATATTCTAGACCTACTTGTCTGGTTTCTAGGTCGTCCGACTCGCTACAGTAACCCAACCATTTCTCGGCCATTTCACGTCCATTTTCGACATTCTAAACATCAAACTTGAACTAAACAAGCTATGGAGATGATCTATGAGATTAAAAAAAATACTTACATAAAATTATGGTTCGACCTTACCTCCCTTTGGCCATGGCGCCATGTTTTCCCAGGATGACCATGTCCAAACTACCTCCCTTTTACCCCTAAATGATCCTACTAGCTCACTTACTACTCTGATCTCTTCAGTCCCAAGCTACAACGCTGCAAACAAAGAAATGACCTTACGGTCGAAATGGACTTCAATGTTTAGGGAGGTTTCCTTCCTCCTTTTCCCCTCTTTTCTAACCTTTTTTCCTCTTTCCTTTATTTTTCTTTTTTTCCTACTCCTAAGTTTTCCTTCTCATCCCTTTTCAGTTTTCTTCCACGGGTTGGAGGGTTGTTACCCTTATTCTTTTTTCGATTTCTCCATGTCAAAGTCCCCCTCCTAGCATCACAACCTCTATTTATTTTTAAGTTAGCTGGTGGAGATTTTTTGGAGAAAAAATCAGGATAAACCTACACAATTTAGGCCTTTCTTACCAAACGAACAAAATACCCCATAGTGGTAAAATGACCAAAATTCCCCTAAGCTTTCCTTGACCCATAACGTACCTATCTGAACTCCATTCTCGACATGCCACTTGTCTATATACTCAAGAGGCCGAGATCTTCATAATGGTCTTTTCGAAATTTCTAGAAAATATCCCAATCAAAAGTCAGTATTTTGATCGAGATATTCAGGGTGTTACACTAGGCATTCTAAAAGATTGACCTATGGTCTGGATACCATCAGATAAGACTAAAAGAGGATGATCTTCCAAATATGGCTTTTCAAACAAGTATGGTCACTATGAGTTCTTGGCGATGACATTTCGATTAACTAGTTCACCAGCCGAATTTATAGACTTGATGAATAGGGTGTTTCGACCAATCTTGGATCAATTTGCGAATGTGTTTATTGATAAAATTTTATTATACTACAAAGTAAAGAGGCACATGAAGAAAATTTAAGGATAGTGTTGAGGACACTCAGGGATAATCAGTTATATGTGATGCTTAGAAAGTGTTAGTTCCGGTTGACTAGTGTTAATTTTCTAGGACATGTGTTATCCGCTGATGCGATTGGTGTGGATCCTTAGAAAACATAAGTGGTAGCTAACTGGACACAACCAAAGAAAATGTCAAAGGTAATGAGCTTTCTAGGATTATATGGTTATTATAGACAATTTGAAGAGGGTTTCTCTACAATTGCAACAACATTGACTCGTTTTACCAGAAATGGGTGAAGTTTGTTTGGAATGAGAATTGTGAGCGGAGTTTCCAAGAGTTAAAAACGTGTTTGAATTCCGCTTCGATAATGACCCTCCTTGATGATAATGGGGAGTTCGAAGTTTACAGTGACGCTTCATTACATAGTTTGGGAATTGTATTAATGCAACATAGAAAAGTCATTGTGTATGCATCCAGACAACTAAAACCTCACGAGTTGAACTAGCCCGCACATGATTTAGAGTTGACAGCAGTGGTACATGCGTTAAAGATCTCGAGGCCCTATCTTTATAGAGAAAATTGCTTGATGTCAGGACTCGTCCCAATCCCCCCGGGATTAACGTGGGACCTTCCCTATCCCGTCTGACACGGAGTGTCAGACAAGGGAAATTTCGACTTTAGCCCTCTCGGGGCTTCAAAGTACGCCAGGATCTGGAGGAGGTATGTGATGTCTCGGTCTCTGCTACAGCTCGCATCCACTGTCAACCTGAAGGGCAGTCAAAACATTTAAAAACATTTTCGTAAAGACATTTGTACCCTTCACTAAAAAGCATGCATGCAATCGAAAACCATTTACCAAACCATTAGGTCCTTAGCCCAAAACCTTAAATGAAACCAAGTACTCGGGCCATTGCCCAAATCCATGTGGGACTCAGCCCAAAACATGTATATATCACATATCATATAGTATATATACATAAATCACATAACCCATCCTATCACGGTATCTAAAGCTACGCGCGTGCTACCCGGGGTCTCAAAGCCCAAGTCTCTCAGGGTCCACCCAGGTCAATGTCAGTAGATCAATAACCATCCCTAAGGTTATTATCCAAGCCCTCCTAAGAGTAAGGTACCCAATGGGGCGACTCCACTCAGTTAGTGCTCTGTGACTACTCTGGGGTCCACCTAGGCCAACGACCCTCCCCGGAGGAGACATTCCAAATAAGAAAGGAATATGAATATATATAACGAAAACATTCATGCCCGATCCCCATAAACCGTCATGAAACTAGAAATCCATTTAGGGTCCTCGACGCGAAATCATAAATGTAAAGTAATTGGGCTCCGTGCCCGAACTCATGACTCAACTGGGCATCGTGCCCGATATCTCAGGGTCAGTCACGATTCCGATCGTAGTGATATGTACAACCATCCATCCAGGACCGCTCTCAATCCCGGTATATCGCGGTGAACATATCAAGACCACTTCTAGATCATGGTGCACTCATCACCGATCGATATCCTGAACCGTCAGCACTCCGAAGTCGAGCCTCCAGTGGCTGTTTGACAACGATTCATGCATTGTAACCTCTACTGAAGGAACATATCCCAATCCGGAGGCGAGCGTCGTATCGTCCGTCGCCGTGCATAAAGCACTCACCACGACCACGACTCAGACCTATAGGTCACCAATAGGGCTACATACCTGAGACAAAACCAAATGAGTCTCATGCCCGAGTTTATCCTATTTAAATCCAAACTCATTTCATTTAAATTATCGTAAAAATACAAATCCGTATAGGCACCGTATAAGGCCGAAACCTCAAAATACGTGCCAATACGTAACCGCACACAAATGCACTCATGGTGTCACAAAACAAGTATTAAAACACATAATAAACATTTATGCATGCATCAATTTAGAAAACAAGGTCCACTAACAGACCGTCCAAGCTGCCGCCTTGATACGCGTGTTATACGGCTCTCCCGGGCCAATCGCTGTCACCGGGACTCCCAAACCTATCCAAATAAGTTTAGAGGGTTACTAACTACCTTATTAACCTAACACTAAAGCCCCGTAATTTTCTGGAATTTTTAACTATTTTTAAACTCGATCCTAAACCTTTGGACACCCCCGAAACCTATCTAAAGGATGTTTGATAGACACGAAACCAGTCCCAAAATGTTCGTTACATCGAATAGATGATTTCACATGTTGGAAGTTTCTCCAAAACTAGCCTCACACGCCCCCATGCGCGGCCTGAGGTTCCTGCACGTGAAACCCACGCGCTAGGAACACTGGCGTCTTCAACCTCTCGCTAGCCGATCTGAACCAGCCAGCCCGGTCCGATTCTGCACCCGGTCCAGCCGAACCGGTGGAACTTGTACGGTTCCATATCTCCTTTGTTTTTCATCCTTTTTCACCCATTCCAACTCCTATACAATCCTAACAACATTTCCAACCTACCCATGCCCTCAGAACCAAGAAACCAAGCCTAAAACCCATCTCTTCTAAAACCCATTTTGAACCAAAACTTCCAACCTTGGTTCAGGGAACTTCTAGGGGTCCAACCTTCAACCTAAGGGTTCTAATAGGTTCCTAGGATCCCTAGAAACAGATTCGGAGGATTGGTTTGGCCTAACTTGTCCGAAAATTGAATTCGGTGGGTAGCCACCGAAATCTCTCTGGCCGTCATTCCCGGCTTTCTCAGCCGTCCTCAGCCTCCAAAATCACCTCCTAGACCTCCTACCAATCCCCTAAACCCATCCTAACCAACATCTAAGCTCTGTAAGATCCAAAACCCAAAATTAAAATTTGAAAACGTTAAGGGGAATCGTTTTTACCTTGGTCGTGTAATCCACCGCCGTCCTCGGCTGCTGGCCGTCTGCCACCCTCTCTTCATCCTCTTATTCATCCTTAGCTCCTCTCCTGGCCTCAGATGGATGTAGATGGGAAGGTTTTGGATTTGGGTTCATTGGGTTTGGGTTTGGATCGATCGAATGAACACAGAGAAGGGGAGTGGTTGCATGTATCTGTGTAAAGGAAGCAATGGATGGCTGACACTTGTCACTCATCCATTGGGCCTAGGGAAAAATATCTGACCCTACTCAGGACAAAAGTACATTTTCGTCTCGTAAAATATATCGTCGTGAATAGTACCTTGAAACTTTCGTGAACCGTAACTTCTACGTTCGAAGTCCGATTTCGACGTTCTGCCTGTCTATAGATTCGTAACGACTCAATCTACGAAACGGTTCTTGGCCCTCGACCATCGAACCTCCCTGTCAAAAGTTAACATGTTGCCCATGACCAAGGGCAAAAAGGTCATTTTGTATTTTTCGTCAGATTTTGCCCAACTAATCATGGATTAACCTCACTAATCCTTGATTAGTCACTAATCTATTCCTAGAATTCGGGACGGATCATTACAACCTTCCCTCTTTAATTAACTTCGTCCTCAAAATTCCAACCGAGCTTCCCTCCTTAATTAATTTCGTCCCCGCGTCAATTAATTTCCTCTGCTCCTAGCTTAGCATAATCAGCAAGGTAATCCACCCTACTGATTACCAGACCTCGGTCACTCACTTCAAGGTCGCCACAACCACCTCAAACAACTCGATCACCCTGATCGTTACCACACGACTCAATCTCACTTACCCTAAGCACCCACTTGTCACGTCACTAGATGTGACACTATGAGTCGTGTCCTTCCTCATCGACCCACATGAGGAAAGTTGAAGAGGATGACATCAAAGTTCATCCAATGTCACCCTCCAACACCCTGTACTATCTGCTAAAGAGCAGAAAATGAGATGTCTCCTTCATCAACTTCAAAGTCGAAAGCAATTGCAACCATCTGGGAAGCATGCTCAACTGGTTCTATTCCTGAGCTAGAAGTCCTCCTCTCCGACCTTTCTGACCAACGACGACTGTCGGTAACTATTGTAATAACCTAT
This sequence comes from Prinsepia uniflora, assembly GCA_032719365.1. NCBI lineage: Eukaryota > Viridiplantae > Streptophyta > Magnoliopsida > Rosales > Rosaceae > Prinsepia > Prinsepia uniflora. Next base: position 30,636,262 of record CM064867.1, on the reverse strand, counting down.
ACTATTTCTCATAATCAAGTTTCTCCACAAACAAGCCTACCCGAAACTCAGGTGGTATGGTCAATCGCAGTCAACCAAACCAATCCGAAATGGACTCTCAAGTCCTCAGCTCATGCGGACACCATGCACATGTCTGCGACTAGTCTAACTCACTACCAAGTTCGCCTATCGGTTTACACCGTTTATGCACATCCAAAAGGATATCAATTCATCCTAACATGATGTACAGCTCGGCTCAAGGGTCACAATAGACTCCTACTGTGATCTGCAGTCAAATCTCTGCATACCACCGTATCTTACCAATCCTGACTAATTCTGACTAGTTGGTCACTAATCCCCACGACAGTACTCGATCCTCACGTCTTAACTACTGCTGGATCCAATCCAGTCCATCACTATCCATGATCCACTCCCAGACCGCAGATACCGAACATATGCCCATCTCGACAGAATCACATCCCGACTCGTGACTCATCATCATCACAATCATCGGCACCAGCACCAGCACTAGTACTAGTACACACTATGCGAATGAGACGACCTTGGATCTCCGCTCATACCGAGCGACGACCCCGTGCCTCTGCTCAGGTTGGAGTAACTCTGCCTCCCTTGTACCCAACAACTCTAGGTACAGTCACCCTAACATCTCATACGAGAAAAGGAAACTTCCCTTGAACGTCCCTGATTCCCCACAACCATAACTACAACCACTCTCGGTAGTAGGTCCTGCCACAGACTCGCGCATACCTATCCACCAGACATATTTATCGAGGCTTCGCATCCAACGGAATCAATCGCCTGTACTAATTACTCTGGAAGGCCCCACACTGCCAATAACGACAGAACTATGGCAACCCCGGCATCGAATGCCCAACCAAGACGATCTATGATTCAATCCTACCAACTATCGTACCGATATCCTAACAATCAGGTTGATGGCGAACTGAAGCCCATAGAGACATCAAATCCTCGACCTGTGGTCACTCAAAGAGCAAAACCTGCTCCGGAACTAAGAGTAACATCAGCAACCCTGCTCTGATACCACCTGTTAGTATCAGAGCACCATTTGTTATCAGAGTTCCCTGTGCATCCTACGAGCAAACCTGTCAGGACCCGATCCTCTTCTGTCAGGTCCCGATTCATCTAGCACGATATTATCCGCTTTGGGCCTCCTTGCCCTTGCCCTCACGGTTTTGTTTTCGGGAGCTCACGGTGCAACTTCCCAGGGGGTCACCCATCTGGAATTGCACCAGCCTCAACTCGCTTAACTTTGGGGTTCCAATCCCCCCCAAAGCCACTGAGCTCCCAAAAGGCCTCATGCTAGATAGGTGTGTGCCTACACCTTTAAGGCACACCACCAACCTCTCCCAGACCATTCCCCCTCGCAGGAATGTGGGATTGTTCACCGTTCCCTCCAGGATACGGGTTTTACAATCCACCCCCCTTAGGGCCCAGCGTCCTCGCTGGCACACTTCCCGGTCGGGGTCTGGCTCTGATACCAAATTGTCAGGACCCGACCCTCTTCTGTCAGGTCCCGATTCATCTAGCACGATATTGTCCGCTTTGGGCCTCCTTGCCCTTGTCCTCACGGTTTTATTTTCGGGAGCTCACGGTGCAACTTCCCAGGGGGTCACCCATCTGGAATTGCACCAGCCTCAACTCGCTTAACTTTGGGGTTCCAATCCCCCCCAAAGCCACCGAGCTCCCAAAAGGCCTCATGCTAGATAGGTGTGTGCCTACACCTTTAAGGCACACCACCATTCCCTTCCCAGACCATTCCCCCTCGCAGGAATGTGGGATTGTTCACTGTTCCCTCCAGGACACGGGTCTTACAAAACCTATGCTCTGATACCAATTGTCAAGACCCGTCCCAATCCCCCCGGGATTAACGCTGGATGTTCCTGATCCCATCTGACACGGAGTGTCAGACAAGGGAAATTCCGACTTTAGCCCTCCCGGGCTTCAGAGTATGCTAGGATCCGGAGGAGGTATGTGATTTCTGAGTCTCTGCTACAGCCTGCATCCGCTGTCAACATGAAGGGCAGTCAAAACATTTAAAAGCTGTGAGTGAAAAAAACAACAATTTATAAAAACATTTTCATAAAGACATTTATATCGTTAACTAAAAAGCATGCATACAATCGAAAACCATTTACCAAACCATTGGGCCTTAGCCCAAAACCTTAAATGAAACCAAGTACCCGGGCCATTGCCCAAATCCATGTGGGACTCGGCCCAAAGTTTGTATACATCACATATCATATAGTATATATATACATAAATCACATAACCCATCCCGTCACGGTATTTAAAGCTACGTGCATGCTACCCGGGGTCTCAAAGCCCAAGTGTCTCAGGGTCCACCCAGGTCAATGTTCGTAGATCAATGACCATCCTTGAGGTTATAATCCAAGACCTTCTGACTCAGTTAGTTCTCTGTGACTACCCAACGGGAGCGACTCCACTCAGTTAGTTCTCTGTGACTACTACAAGCTCCACCTAGGCCAACGACCCTCCCCGGAGGAGACATTCCAAATAAGGAAGGTATAAGAATAAATATATATAACGAAAACATTCATGCACGATCCTCATAAACCGTCATTCGAAATAAAAAACTTAAGGTAATTGGGCCCCGTGCCCGAAGTCATGACTCAACTGGGCATCGTGCCCGATATCTCAGGGTAAGTCACGATTTCGATCGTAGTGATGTGTGCAACCATCCATCCAAGACTGCTCTCAATCCCGGTATGTTGCCATGAACATATCAACTAACACAACAATTCTAGATCATGGTACACTCATCACCGATCGATATCCTGAACCGTCAGTGCTCCGAAGTCGAGCCTCCAGTGGCTGCTTGACAATGATTCGTGCATCATGACCTCTCAGGAAGGAACACATCCCAATCGGCAGGAGAGCGTCGTATTGTCCGTCGCCGTACACAAAGCACTCTCCGCGACCACGACTCAGACCCGTAGGTAACCAATAGGGCTACATGCCCGAGACAAAACCAAATGGGTCTTATGCCCGAGTTTATCCTTTTTAAATCCAAACTCATTTCTTTTAAACCATCGTAGAAAAACAAATCCGTATAGGCACCGTATAAGGATGGAACCTCAAAATACGGGCCAATACGTAACCACACACAAATGCACTCATGACATCACAAAACAAGTATTAAAACACATAATAAACATTTATGCATGCATCATTTTTGCCCAACTAATAACGGATTAACCTCACTAATCCTTCATTAGTCACAAATCTATTCCCAGAATTCGGGACAGCTCGTTACAACCTTCCATCCTTAATTAATTTCGTCCTCGAAATTCCAACCGACCTTCCCTCCTTAATTAATTTCGTCCCCACGTCAATTAATTTCCTCTGCTCTTAGCTTAGAATAATCAGCAAAGCAATCCCTCCTACTGATTACCAGACCTCGGTCACTCACTTCAAGGTCGCCACAACCACCTCAAACAACTCGATCACCCTGATCGTTACCACACGACTCAATCTCAATTACCCTAAGCACTCACTTGTCACGTCACTAGATGTGACACTATTAGTCGTCTCCTTCCTCATTGACCCACATGAGGAAAGTTGAAGATGATGACATTAAAGTTCATCCAATGTCACCCTCCGGCACCCTGTTTTATCTACTAAAGAGCAGAAAATGAGAAGTCTCCTTCATCGACTTCTATGTCGAAAGCAGTTGCAACCATCTGGGAAGCATGCTCAACTGGTTCTATTCCTGAGCTAGAAGCTCTCCACTCCGACCTTTCCGACCAACGACGACTGTAGGTAACTATTGTAATGACCCATTCTATTTCTCACAATCAAGTTTCTCCACAAACAAGCCTACCCGAAACATAGGAGATATGGTCAATCGCAGTCAACCAAACCAATCCGAATTGGACTCTCAAGTCCTCAGCTCATCCGGAAACCATCCACGTGTCCGCGCCCAATCTAACTCACTACCAAGTTCGCCTATCGGTTTACACCATTTATGCACATCCAAAAGGATGTCAATTCATCCTCACCTGTTGTACCGCTCGGCTGAAGAGGCACAACAGACTCCTGCTGTGATCTTCAGTCAAATCTCTGCATACCACCATATCTGACCAATCCTGACCAATTCTGACTAGTTGGTTGCTAATCCCCACGATAGTTGACACGACCCATCCCAATCCCCCCGGGATTACCGTGGGATGTGTCATGCTCCCGTCTGACACGAAGTGTCAGACAAGGGATAACCGAAAGCCACTGCCCCGACAAGCTTCCAGAGTGCAAGGATCGATGGAGGAGGCATGCAATGTCCCAGTCTCTGCTGCAGTCGCATCCGTGATCAACCTGAAGTGCATTAAAAACAACAAGGATGTGAGTCGACGAAAATAAACAAGTTCATAAAACACATTTCACAAAGATATTTATGCCCTTCATTAAAACGTATGCATGCATCGAAAACCAGTAAGTAAACTATTTACTAAAACAACCATTAGGGCCTTAGCCCAGAAACCGTAAAACCAAATCATGTGGGTCTCTACCCAAAACCATGAATACCGAAAACCAACATATATTATATAAATCCGACATCCAGAATACCAATTCCAATTCCAAGTGGGCCATCACCCAAAGCAATAACCATAAATACCATTTCCAGGAAAACATGTTTAAACCATCATAGGCATCTCATACGCTCCACGTCCCAGACGTCATATCTCACGGTATAATAATAAGCTACGCATACTGCCCAGGGTCTCTACCGGTCCATATCTCTGACATCCCAGATGTCTGACGTCTCAGACGTCTAATCATAGCAATCCTGCTCCTAAGTCACTATACGGTCTGGTAGCTCCGCACAATGACCCCTCGCAGGCAATGCACCGTGACTTCCCAAGTGTCCCAGACACCTAGAGGAGACCATCACATATCCTCGTATTAAGATGGTTTATGGAAAACATTTTATCAATCATTTCAAACATCTCAAGGGCCCTGCCCGGAATTTTCATAAAACCATCACAAGTCCAAACATCTGATTTTCAATTCCAGAACCATTTATTCAAATCCATGTAGGGTCCCCGGCCCTAAATCACATATATAACCAACTGGTCCTCATGCCCGATTTTGCAAATCAACTGGGCCCACGGCCCGATTCCGTAAATCAACTGGGCCCCTGGCCCGATTATATAACTCAAATGGGTCTTAGCCCGATTTCATAAATAACTGGGCCCCTGGCCCGATTTCATAAAGCAATTGGGCCCCCGGCCCGATTACGTAACTCAATTGGACTCCAAGTCCGAGGTTTCCAAAACAATTGGGCCTTATGCCTGAGTTTATCTTTCCAATTTCAAAACAATTTCATGAAATCCTATCCAAAACCAAAAGTATGGAAAATCAGTGTAAAACCGGAAAATCCTCGATTTACGTGCAAGCATGTAAATCGCTTTGAAATGCGTGAAACCATATAATTCACCAATATCCAAATCAAAATCATATAATCACAATCATAATCCATATAAAATAGTTATGCATGCATAAAATTTATAAAACCAAAGTCCACTCACAGACCGTCCATAATTGCTTGTTTTCGCGCTGCACGCGTTCCCGTAATTTCCGATATTTTTTATAAATCTTGAATCCTTGAGAATCGGGCCCAAGCGCCGTCGTGAGTGACTGCGCGTGAAACTCACGCGCCTGCTACAGTTGTCTTCCTCACCCGACTCACCTGGTAAATACTCGATTCAATTCCTCCAAAACCACGACTCCAAGCTCAATTTTTCTGAAATTTCGTCGTCCCTGTCCATGGCTCCTAGGGCCTTGAGCTTCTAACTCTTGATCTGGATCGACTAAGTGAGGTCCCAGAAGAGTGTTTCGAGCCTCAAATTGGCTTGGGCTGGCCTACATTTCAAATTGGGATTTTGAATTGTCCAAAAATGAACCTCGGGTTTCCAGTGTATGTTCTCACCTAGTCAACCCGTTTCTCCTCTCCAACTCGTCTCTCTGTTTCCCACTAGTTCCCTGTCCCTCTCAAACGTCCTAGAATTTGATTAAACAATCCAATTAATCCATCCAACCCGACCAGTGCTCTGTTCAGAATTCTCAATTGAATACAACAAATCAGCCCGTGCACTGCACCTTACCATCCCAAGGCATGCTGCTTCCCACTAAGTCCCAATTGCCACAGATTCCAGCCCTTGTTAGTGACAATTGTCACTTGGTTAGCTAAACAAAGCACTAAGCGGATTAAACAAGTCACTCACTATGTTCAACAAGGTTCCACTCACGGTTGTTTCAAATTTCACAGCCAAATTACCATTTTGCCCTTCCTTTGGCAATTTACCAAAATGCCCCTCACGCCTTTAGACCCGTAACTTGGTTATCCGAACTCCGATTGACGCGTGCCGCCTGTCTACGGATTCAGCGTCTCGAGACCTACCCAACGGTCCTCGAAATGTGTGAAAATTAGTGGTCAATCGAAAAGTCAAAATTTTCCCCCTTTTCGTCCGAATACCGAAAATTCCCTTGAACTTCCGAACGTCAAAACTTTCACCTCGAACGTCGGAATCGAACGTGCCACCTGTCTATGAACTTGTGACGTCCCAAACTACGTCACGGTCATCGGTCAAAGTCCATTTGACTGCCCGAATTAAAATTCAACGTTTTACCCACGACTAGGGGTAAAACGGTCATTTTGCATTGTTCGTCCAATTTCGCTCAACTAATCACTGATTAACCCCGCTAATCATGATTAGTTACTAATCTAATCCTAGAATTCGGGACGAGTCGTTACAACAGTACTCGATCATCATGTCTTAACTACTGCTGGATCCAATCCATTCCATCACTATCTGTGATCCACCCCAGGACCAAAGATACCGAACATATGCCCATCTCGATAGAGTCACATCCCAACTCATGACTCATCATCATCACAATCATCGGCACCAGCACCAGTACCAGCACCCACTATGCGAATGAGACGACCTTAGACCTCCGCTCATACCTAGCGACGACCCCGTGCCTCTGCTCAGGTTGGAGTAACTCTGCCTCCCTTGTACCCAACAACTCTTGGTACAGTCACCCTAACATCTCATACGAGAAAAGGAAACGTGCCCTGAACGTCCCTGATTCCCAATAACCGTAACTACAACCACTCTCGGTAGTAGTGCCTGTCATAGACTCGCGCAGACCTAACCACCAGACATCGTTATCGAGACTCCGCATCCAACGGAATCAATCGCCTGTACTAATTACTTTGTAGGGCCCCACACTGCCAATTACAACAGAACTATGGCAACCCTGGCATCGAGTGCCGAACCAAGACGATCTACGATTCAATCCTACTAACTATCATACCGATATCCTAACTATCAGGTTGATGACGAACTGCAGCCCATAGAGAAATCACATCCTCGACATGTGCTCACTCAGAGAGCAAAATATGCTCCAGAACTCAGTGTAACTCGAGAAACCCTACTCTGATACCACCTGTAAATATCAGAGCACCATTTTTTATCAGAGTTCCTTGGGCATCCTTCGAGCAAACCTATGCTCTCATACCAATTTTCAGGACCCGTCCCAATCCCCCCAGGATTAACGTGCGACGTTCCTGATCCCGTCTGACACGGAGTGTAAGACAAAGGAAATTCTAGCTTTAGTCCTCTCGGGCTTCAGATACGCCATGGTCCGGATTAGGTATGTGATGTCTCGGTCTCTGCTATAGCCCGCATCCGCTGTCAACCTGAAGGGTAGTCAAAACATTTAAAAGCTGTGAGTGGACAAAACAACAATTTATAAAAAAAAAATTCATAAAGACATTTGTACCCTTAATTAAAAAGCATGCATACAATCAAAAACCATTTACCAAACCATTAGGGCCTTAGTCCAAAACCTTAAATGAAACCAAGTACCCAGGGCACTGCCCCAATCCATGTGGGACTCAGCCCGAAGCTTGTATACATCACATATCATATAGTATATATACATAAATCACATAACCCATCCTATCACGGTATCTAAAGCTACGCGCGTGCTACCCGGGGTCTCAAAACCCAAGTCTCTCAGGGTCCACCCAGGTCAATGTCTGTAGATCAATGACCCTACCTAAGGTTATAATCCAAGCCCTCTTAAGAGTAAGGTACCCAAGGGTGGCGACTCCACTCAATTAGTGCTCCGTGACTACTCCGGGGTCCACCCAGGCTAACGACCCTCCCCGGAGGAAACATTCCAAATAAGGAAGGTATATGAATATATATATATATATATATATAATGAAAACATCATGCCTGGTCCCCATAAACCGTCATGAAACTAGAAATCAATTTAGGGTCCTCGACCCGAAATGCAACGATCCGTTCCTTAAATGGAAATTAGATTAGTGCTTAATGACGAATTAGTGACGGTAATTGGTGATTAGTTGGATGCTTTCGGACAGACGACGTGAAATGACGATTTTACTCCTAAAATGGGCAAAAATGTTAACTTTTCTTTCGGGCTGTCAAATGGATTTTGACCAATGACCGGGACGTAGTTCGGGACATCACGAGTTTGTAGACAGGTGGCACGTCTGATTCCGACATCCGAGGAGAAAGTTATGATGTTCGGAAGTTTGAGGGTACTTTGGTAGTTTGGTTGAAAAGGGGCAATTTGTTGACTTTTCAAATGACATTGATCTTTTACGTAATTCGAGGACCGTTAAGAAGGTGTCGATTCCCTGAGTACAACGACAGGCGGCACGTTGTCATTGGAGTTCGGACGACATAGTTACGGGTCTGAACGCGAGAGGGGCATTTTGGTAATTTTCTCCTCAAGGGCATTTTGGTCAAATGGCTAGCCTTGGAATGTGTGCCCAGTGATATCAGGACACTTGGCTATTCTGGGGAGTTCTGACCACCAGTTTTTGGACACCTGGCTGGGTCTGGATGGTCGTAGAACCCTCAGCCACTGTCTTAAGTCCACTTTAAACGGTTAATGTGTGTGTCATCGTTGAAAAACCGAGAAACAGAGTACAAAATGGAGGTTGAGAGTGAGACTGTGAACTAATCCCTCATCCCTGACCAATTCTGTGTGAACAAGAAAGAGAGGTGAGGTTATGACGAGTCTCCTGGTGGCCATAGCGGTGCACGACGGCGACAGCTGGCGCGTGTTTTCGTGAACTTCCCTGTTTAAATTCGTAAATAAGAGGCTGCGTTTTGAGGATTATTAAGGGAATTGACTGATTGGACGAAGTTCAGGAGGTTCAAGCGAGTCGATCAGGCCTGGGAAGAGGGCCTGCCGTGAGCGGTGGCGGTGAAACCCGTGGGAGGTCAGTTTGAATTCGAAAATGGAAATTCCTTAATTAATGGATGTTGATCGATTTGATTAATTAAGTGATGATCTGGAAGTTCAGGTGAGTTCATAGGACATGAAACAATGGCCAACGGTGGGCGGAATGTCGAGGACACAGAGGAGGAATTTTCTGGGTTTAAGCCTCGATTTGGAAGGTATGGAACATACTCAAATTTCATGTTTTAATTAGCCAAATTAATCATATAAGATTGGACGAACTTGATAGAAGAAAAAACAATAGAATTGGACTATAATTAGGCAGTGAACCGCCCTTGACTGTTCGAACCAAACCGGGTTATAGTGAACCGGACCAGACCCGGTTCACCAGAGGACAGGGACGACCCAGTTGCAGCACTTGAGGCCCACGTGTAGCCTGTTTGGCTAGTGCGTGTCGACGTAACGAACATTTTGGCACTAGTTTCGAGTCGATCAGACATCATCTCGATATGTTTCGGGATGTCCGAAGGTTTTAGGGCTCGGTTAAAAATAGTTAAAAATTCGAAAAAATTACGGGGACTTAGTAGAAGCTTAATGATGTAGTTAGTAACCTTCTTATGGGATTTGGACAGGTTCGGGAAAGCCGGTGATAGCGGATTGGCCGAAAACGGCACAAATGCACGCGTATCGAGGCAGCGACGAAATGGTCTGTGAGTGGACTTTGCTTCCAAACTCTGGATGTATGCATATATTTTTTTATATTTTTTCTATACATGATTCTATGATTTGATTTATGATCTTGATGGTTTACGATTTTACACGAATTTCGAGGTATTTACGGAATTTCATGTGTTACGAGATTTCGATCGATGTTGTGAATTGACTATGATTTAGAAGATTTGATTTCGGGATTTGAAATACGATTTGATTTCAAGGTTTTGAAATGGATTTCAGAAAAGTGATTTCGGGAGCCCAGTTCAGAAAAGTGGTTTTAAAGAACGTGATTTCGGGTTTTTGAATTGGATTTCAAAATGACGATTTTGGATTCGATTTTGGAAATTTGGAAATGGATTTCCGGTTTTGGGTTCGGAATGGTTATTCCGGATACCGGCTTACGGAATGATGGTTTGAGACTCGGACTTGGAAATGGATGATGAATATGATCTGGGTTTGGATTCGGGATCCTGATGAGATTGCGTTTTCGGATTCGGAAATGGAAAAATGTTTTCAAGTGGTTTTCAGATTAGATTTGCTGGATCTGGTTATTGGATTTAAAGACTTGGATATGGGCGGCGGGCCCGGATTGGATTTCAAGACCCGGATTGAGTTTAAAGACTTGGATATTGATATTTTCCCCGTAGACCTATTGAGTTTAAAGACTCGAGAGTTTAAAGACTAGGATTATATTGAGGCCTAGATTGAGTTTAAAGACTCTGGAGTTTAAAGACTCGGATAGATCCAGCAGGTTCGATGGATGGATATGTGTTTCCAAATGCGTTTGGATTTCACTGAGACTTGATGATGATGGTTATCAATACTAGTTTTTCGATGTTTTGGGCTATGCCAGGATGAACGGATTTTGATGGTTTTGGGCTGAGGCCTGGGATTTGAGACTAGGATATGATTATGATGGGGGCGGGCCCGGATTGGGTTTAAAGGCCCAGATTGAGTTTAATGACTCGGGATTTTAAAGACTCGGATATTGATCTTTTCCCCGTAGGCCTATTGAGTTTAAAGACTCGGGAGTTTAAAGACTCTAATTATATTGAGGCCTGAATTGAGTTTAAAGACTCGGGAGTTTAAAAACTCGGATAGATCCAGCAGGTTCGATGGATGGAAATGTGGTTTCAAATGTGTTTTGGATTTCACTGAGATTTGATGATGATGGTTTATCATAATGGTTTTCCGATGTTTTGGGCTATGCCCGGATGAACGGATTTTGATGGTTTTGGGCTGAGGCCCGGGATTTGAGAAAAAGGCAATGATTTCGGTTTTCTTAAAAGTTTTGAATGACTTGAAGATAGAATGGTTTTATGACATGACTTCTAGTATGCATGCATTGGTTTTTAAATAGAGGGTATGAATGTAATTGTTTTATTGAATTGTTTTTGAACTTATACTTTATTTTTGTCCACTCACAGTCTTTTTGTGTTTTTGATACCCTCCAGGTTGTTTAGGTGCGGGTTGTTGGTCGAGAGAGAGACGGAGACATCACATACGTGATCCACAGTAGAGTTTGCGCACTCTGGGAAGTTCGGAGGTTTTGAGCGGTTGAGTCAAGAATCCCTTGTCCGACATACATGTCACATGGAGGTTGGACGTCAGTTTAGCCTTCGTGTCACTCGTAAGTTAGACGGGAGCATGACTTAGCCCTTAATCTTGGGGGATTGAGGATGGGTCGTCACAATTTGGTATCCGAGCTAGGTTTTGTGCGCTCTGTGTGAGGTTTGGCTCCCAGAGTCGTTGGTTCGTTGACTTGGGTGTTTTGATGCTACTTTGGATGTGATGTCTAGACGCGGAACAGCCCGTCATCAACTTGGATGTGGTAGTGATAGTACATTCGCTAGTGGTTAGTTAGCGGCGATTGTTAGTGCCAGGGTGATGTATTACCCGATACGCAATTGGATGTGTTACTTACCAGCTACAGGCTGGAATGGATATCATATTTGGACGCCAGAGATGATCGATTGGACCTTAGGGTCAGTGGAGTGCTGGAGCAGTTAACCTGAAGGATAACCAGTGAAATACGATTGTTGGGTTGTTGGTAGGCTAGTGGGGCCTGATTGTAGCATGTTTGAGCTGGTGGTACAGGTGGGCCGAGGAGGCCTGTTGACGATGGCTTATCAGGCCGGATGACCTTTGGTGACCTTTTGGTCAGTTTGGTTGAGATCGGATTGGGGTGGCTTTGAGTAGCCGGATACCTTGAATGATGGGGATGATTTGAGGAACCCCGTAGGATGACTGGTCTGGATTGTGAGTACCTGAGTGAGAAACCCCAGGACAAGTTCTTAGTCGGGAAATCGTGAGTTGGCGTTTGTGGTCGGTAGTTGTGGTGGTTGGGCCAACTTATGGCCGTATTGGAGATGTTACTGCTAGGTGCAGCCGAGGTAATGGATGATTTGTGAATGACTCTGGACGAGTCCAGCGAGAGTGTGGCGTTGGTTGAGCATTTGGTTGCTCAGAGTTGTGGATTACGAGGGATGTTAGTTCCCCCGACTCGAGCGTAGATTGAGGGTTTTGGCTGGGTAGGAGCAGAGACTCGGGACTAGTATACTGTGAGTACTAAATCGGAATGATGTGCCACGAGTTTGGATGCTTGTAAATGGTACAACGGGCACATTGTGAGTTAAGGTTGTGACCAGGCGTGTGGTGCGGTGTCTGGTAGGAGGACCGAGCCGGGAGATGTGACGACCATGGGTAGGTCATGTTCGGTACAAACGGCCAGGATGTCGTCAGTTGATTAGAGGGAACGGTGAACGATCCCACATTCCTGCGAGGGGGAATGGTCTGGGAGAGGATGGTGGTGTGGCTTAAAGGTGTAGGCACACAGCTATCTAGCACTAGGCCTTTTGGGAGCTCACTGGCTTTGAATTCCAGGGAAATTCCAAAGTTAAACGAGTTAAGGCTAGTGCAGTTTCATGATGGGTGACCCCCTGGGAAGTTGCACCGTGAGCTCCCGAAAACAAAACCGTGAGGGCGAAGCCCAAAGAGGACAATATGGTGCTCGATGAGTCGGGTTCTGACAGAGGAGGGTTTGGTCCTAGCATAGTGGTATCAGAGCCAGACCCCGACTGGGAAGTGTGCCAGCGAGGACACTGGGCCTTAAGAGGGGTGGATTGTAAGACCCGTGTCCTGGATGGAACAATGAACGATCCCACATTCCTGCGAGGGGGGAATGGTTTGGGAGAGGATGGTGGTGTGCCTTAAAGCTGTAGGCACACAACTATCTAGCACTAGGACTTTTGGGAGCTCAATGGCTTTGAATTCCGAGGGAACTCCAAAGTTAAGCGAGTTGAGGCTGGTGCAATTTCATGATGGGTGACCCCCTGGGAAGTTGCACCGAGAACTCCCGAAAACAAAACCGTGAGGGCGAAGCCCAAAGCGAACAATATGGTGCTAAATGAGTCGGGTCCTGACCGAGGAGGGTTGGGTACTAACACGAAATCATAAACGTAAAGTAATTGGGCCTCGTGCCTGAACTCATGACTCAACTGGGCATCGTGCCGGATATCTCAGGGTCAGTCACGATTTCAATCTTAGTGATGTGTGCAACCATCCGTCCAGGACCGCTCTCAATCCCAGTATGTCGCCGTGAACATATAAACTGACACGACCACTTCTAGATCGTGGTGCACTCATCACCGATCGATATCCTGAACCGTCAGTGCTCCGAAGTCGAGCCTCCAGTGGCTGCTTGACAATGATTAGCGCATCGTGACCTCTCCGGAAGGAACACATCCCAATCCGGAGGCGAGCGTCGTATTCTCCGTCACCGTACACAAAGCACTCGCTGCGACCACTACTCAGACCAGTAGGTGTCAGGACCCTACCCTCCTCGGTCATGACCCGACTCATCTAGCACCATATTGTCCGCTTTGGGCCTCGACCTCACGGTTTTGTTTTTGGGAGCTCATGTTGTAACTTCCCAGGGGGTCACCCATCATGGAATTGCACCAGCCTCAACTCGCTTAACTTTTGGGTTCCATTCCCCCCCAAAGCCACTTGAGCTCCCAAAAGGCCTAGTGTAGATCAGAGATTGCGCAACGGCCAACTCTATCTAGCACTATATTGTCTCCTCTGGGCCGCACTGGGATAACACCACAACATGCGCCCGCAAGGTTTTGTTCCCAAGACTTCACGCCTGGGATAACACCTCAACCAGCGCGGCCAAGGGAGGCCTAGTGCTAGATAGGTGTGTACCTACACCTTTAAGGCACACCACCATCCTCTCCCAGACCATTCCCCCTCGCAGGAATGTGGGATTGTTCACCGTTCCATGCAGGATACAGTTCTTACAATCTTCCCCCCTTAGGGCCCAGCGTCCTCGCTGGCATACTTCCCGGTCGGGGTCTGGCTCTGATACCACTTGTCAGGACCCGTCCCAAATCCCCCGGGATTAACAAGGGACGTGCCTGATCCCGTCTGACATGAAATGTTAGACCAGGGAAATTCCGTCTCTAGCCCTCATCGGGACGTCCAGAGCACGCCGGGATCGTAGGAGGAGGAGTGTGATGTCTCGTCTCTACTGCAGCCCGCATCGGCGATAAACCTGAAGGGCATTAAAACGCGAAAACTGTGAGTGGACAAAATAATATTTTATTTAAAACATTTCCGCATAAAGACATTTATACCCTTCATAAAAACATACGCATGCATTCCAAAAACCATTTATCAAACACGTTCATAAAACTATTTGAAAACATTTTCAAAACCTTTCCAGGGTTCATGCCTGGCCCCATAAACGGTCATGACCCATAAATCCATTTGGGTCCATGGCCCGAAATCACACTCTTATAACCATAAATCAAAACATGGGAACTCAGTCCAAATCATGTCACATGGGTCTCAGCCCAAACGTTCTCGGTGAAATACTAAAACACAGAATACGGGGTCTCTGCCCTCAAATCACTTTCCATAAAACCACATATATATCAACATACATATAACCCATTCGCGGCACATCCGAGAAGATGCCAACTCGGGGCACACATCCCCTAAGGAACACATCCCCGATAAATGTCACGATATCATATCTATCTAGTGTGCACACTACTTAGGGTCTCACTCCTAGTCTTCTCCCAGGAATCTCCATCTGGGAGGCTCAATCTCTGGATCTAGTCCGAGCTCTCTCTCTGGATCTAGTCTGATCCCAAATAAATCGTAACCCTACTCTTGTAACGGGATCCCTATGGGGATACCCATTCTGGTCTGTGGATCATGACTCTCCAGGTCGACATCTGGAGGAGACCATATAATCAGATGGAGGGTTCATAATCATTTTCAAAACTCTTTCTTTCTTTCTCAAAACATTTCTCAATTGGGTCTCATACCAGATTCATGTCAACAGGATTCCTCGAATCCAATTCAAATCCATTTCACAGGCCTCGGTCTAAATCCACAGTTCAACAGGGGCTCATGCCCGAATTCTCATTTCATAAAATGAACTGGGACTCAAGCCCGATGTTACAATCAATAGGGCCTCAAGCCCGATACTACGACTAACTGGGCTCTAAGCCCGAAACCACAAATCAACAGGGCCTCAAGCCCGATTTCACAACCAATAGGGCCTTAAGACTGATACTACAGTCAA
This sequence comes from Prinsepia uniflora, assembly GCA_032719365.1. NCBI lineage: Eukaryota > Viridiplantae > Streptophyta > Magnoliopsida > Rosales > Rosaceae > Prinsepia > Prinsepia uniflora. The sequence goes on along the minus strand of CM064867.1, from coordinate 30,620,688 downwards.
ATGGGCCTCCAGCCTGATATTACAACCAAATGGGCTTCAAGCCAGGATCATAAACCAACGGGACCCTCGGTCCGATCGTATAACTCAAATAGACCCTCGGTCCGATTTCTCGTCAAATCAAATGGACTCCAAGTCCGAGAGTTTGTAAATCAAATGGGTCTCATGCCCGATTTCAAATTTCCAAATCCAAAATCCATTCATTAATTCACCATTGAAAATGCAGTACGCAAAGGTACGACATAAAGCCGAAAACCTCGAAAAATGTGCAAATATGTCGATTCTAAACTACCACAATAAAATGCACTCATGGCATCACAAAAAATATATTAAAACACTTATAAAACATTTATGCATGCATCAAGTTTGAATGAAAGGTCCACTCACAGACCGTCTGAAGCCGCGCCTCGATACGCGTGCCATAATCGTCTCCCAGGTCAATCGTCGCCTCCGGGATTCCCAAACCTATCCAGATTAATTTAGAGGGTTACTAACTACTTATATAACCCCTCACTAAAGCCTTGTAATTTTCCGGAATTTCTAACTATTTTTAAACTTGAACCTAAACCTTCGGACAACCCGAAATATATCGAAACGATGTCCGATTGACACGAAACCAGTCCCAAAATGTTCGTTACCGGGTAATCGGTTTTTCTTGTGCGCTGGCTGTCGCCGCCGTCCACGGCGGCCGGCCATTCTTTCTCTTGCCTCATCATCCTCCAGCCCCTCTCTCACTCTCTGGCCTCACTCAAAATCACATGGGAAGGGTTTTGGATTGGGTCGAAAGGATTGTTCGGGTGAAGGGAATGAAAAAGAGATGAAAGATGATATGCATGAATGAGGAAAATGAGGGAATGGATGAGTGACAAGTGTCATTCATCCCCTGAGGTTTGGGAAAGATCTGGGCCCACAAAAGACAAAACTTCACTTTTTGCCTCGTAAAACGTGTCACCGCGAATTGTACCCTCAAACTTTCGTGAACCGTAGCTTCATCGTCGAATGTCTGAATTTGACGTGCCACCTGTCTACGGATTCCTATCGTCTCGATCTACGTAACGGTCCTTGGCCTTCGTCCATCGGAGCTCCCGGGTCAAAAGTCAACTTTTTGCTCTATTTCAAGTAATTTACCAAAATGCCCCCGAACTTCCGAACATCATAACTTCTTCCTTGGATGTCGGAATCGAGCGTGCCACCTGTCTATGAACTCGTGACGTCACAAACTACGTCACAGTCATCGACCAAAGTACATTTCACAGCGTGAATGAAAAGTCCACGATTCGCCCATTCTAGGGGCAAAATTGTCATTTCGCCCTGCTCGCCCACTAATCCTCGCCTAATCTCCGATTAGCCCCGCTAATCCATCATTAATTCTTAATTAATCCGGTTAATTCCAGACGGGTTGTCACAATCTCCCCCCTTAAAGAATTTCGTCCTCGAAATTCAAATCGACCCGATTCCACAACCAAATTGTGGAATCCAACCATGTCCCTCGACTCGGATCGCTGCACCCACCCATAAGAATACCTGAGTAACAGTACATGTCCGACACACACCTCGTACACGACGGTACACACTGTCACTAGAGCCACCAAAGCTCCAATTTCACTTTCAACAACAGTGTTCAGCGTCGACTCGTGAGAGTCATCACGTCGGCTCGTAAGTCTCACTCTAGACAAAATGTCGACACTCGTCGATCTCGCTTGTCACTCACTTTGACAGGTCAGCAATACGAACCTGACATCCAGACGGCTTTTCAGTCTGCCACTCTGACACGTTCCATCCTAAAGTCGTCATGGTGAAATACGCATCCCTACTAAGGGCTTACACAACCAAGCTAGCATCCTGCTCAGCATCCGATCAAACAACATTCTATAGATACTGCCATCACAATGGCACGAATCCCATCTCACAGGTCATCCGCAAACCTATGCACATACTGACTAAAAATACTCGCACGAGTCAACTCTCTCAATTTCCTATACCCAAAAACTGACTCTAAGAAGAGTTCCATCAATCCACATCAATCCGAACGAATCGGATACCTATCAATCCGTTACCATCATAGGTCACAACCATCGTGACCAGCCAACAACTCCCGGCTCCACTGCGCTTCACTGCTCTACTCTAATCACGACTCGCTCTCGAGTCCTCAAATCGTATCTCGCATTACTCAGCGATCTCCGCTGACATCTAGACTCACCTCGAGTCTCCAAACTGTCACTATCGGATCAAATCCGATCGTCACTCATGTCCACCTAGGACTCCATCCAAAGTACAACATTCTCAAACTATTGGGACACTCTCAACCCGACATATCGATTGACCATGGTCAATCCCACCGTCTAACGTGCACAACACACCAGTGCACCCAACCACATCAACATCGGGGCGCCACCCGACCTACTCAAGGACTGCACTCTGGCAACGTCCAACCACATACTACTGTCTGCACTCCAATCATGGTCTGGACCCGAACCGTCCGTCTCCAGGCGATCATCAAACCATCACCTCAGACACTCACTCATCACATTCTATGACGCTAAATACCATCTACTAACATCTTCTCCTCAAGTTAATCAAATTTGACTCACACGCTAGGTGTTCGGTCCTTACACCCTCTTGAACTCCTGGCTATCATATCACTCCTCCTCGTCCCACCTAGGGAAGAAATCCAGGAGAATCCAAGATGATGACATCTAAGTTCATCATATGTCATCCTCCAGCACTTAGTACTATCTATCAAAGAGTCACACTCATCTCCAATGCGGAATCAAGTATTCCTCTCATCGTCTTAATCACTACTTCTCTTGATTCCAATGTTCCAATCACGTTGGAAACATGTTCCTTTTCCAATCACTGAGTTCACTCGTCACACGGACATACTCACGTCATATAGGCAAACAAGTGCCATGTCCTCAACTCAGGAGGTATGGTCAACCGTAGTCAACCAAAACCAATCCGCAATGGACTCTTAAGTCCTCAGCTCAAATAGACACCATCTACGCGTCCGTGAATACCGCTTACGTAGATACACTCATTCCGAGTGAAATTCACGCGATTTAACCGCGACTCGCTTACTACCAAATCCGACAAACCGACCCCTATGTCACAAGACGTCACTTTCGTCATCCGTTCGCAGCTGTAACTCACGTTTCACCTCAAACGTTACAACTTCTGGGTACACCCTCGCGACTCAATCTTGCAGCACTAGGGGAACTAGTCTCAATTACTGGGGAAACTGATCTCCATCACAGGGGAAACTGGTCTCCTTCACTGAGGAAACTGGTCTCCATCACAGGGAAACTGGTCTCCATCACTGAGGAAATTGATCTCCATCACTGGGGAAACTAGTCTCCATACCAAGTACTTCAGTACTTCGCACTGAGCCACTCGGGATCCTCTCTGTCCCACTTATAACTACCACCTTCACAAGAGCATGGCAAGTATGCCAACCTCCAACATCAGCATCTCATTTTGCGATCGGACTCAGCCATCACCGAGTCGAATCCAGAATCACTGCTCGTACTATGTGTCACTCACGCACCTCGTATCATCGTCACGACTAACGAATCCCATCGTTACAATCGTCACGGCAACCTGAGCCTATCCAGCTTGATAAGACTCGACTACGTCCATCGATAGAAGTGTCTGTCACAACCTCGTGCAGACCAATCTCAGAAACACTCTTCTACCAAAACTTCCAAACCATGCGGTAGTCTCACCGCCGGTACTGACCACTCCTACGCAACATCCACCGATCGGTCCACCTCTGGATCCAATCACAGGTACCACACTCCTGGTAACTTGTCCAATCAATCACCTACTAAGGTTACCACAACTGAGCTGCCCACTGCAGCTCAACCATCCTGTAAGACGCATGTCCTACAGGGAACGGTGAACAATCCCACATTCCTGCTAGGGGGAATGGCCTGGGAGAGGATGGTGGTGTGCCTTAAAGGTGTAGGCACACAGCTATCTAGCACTAGGCCTCCCTTGGCCACACTGGTTGAGGTGTTATCCTAGGCGTGAGGTCTTGGGAAAAAAACCCTGCGGGCGCATGTTGTGGTGTTATCCCAGTGCGGCCCAGAGGGGACAATATAGTGCTAGATAGAGTTGGACGCTGTGCAATCTCTGATCTACACTAGGACTTTTGGGAGCTCAAGTGGCTTCGGGGGGGATTGGAACCCCAAAGTTAAATGAGTTGAGGCTGGTGCAATTCCATGATGGTGACCCCCTGGGAAGTTGCACCATGAGCTCCCGAAAACAAAACCGTGAGGGCGAGGCCCAAAGCGGACAATATGGTGCTAGATGAGTCGGGTTCTCACCGAGGAGGGTTGGGTCCTGACACGTAGGTCACCAATAGGGCTACATGCCAGAGACAAAACCAAATGGATCACATGCTCGAGTTTATCATTTTTAAATCCAAACTCATTTCATTTAAACCATCGTAGAAATACAAATCCGTATAGACACCGTATAAGGTCGAAACCTCGAAATACGTGCCAATACATAGCCACACACAAATGCACTCATGGAATCACAAAAAAAGTATTAAAACACATAATAAACATTTGTGCATGCATCAATTTAGAAAACAAGGTTCACTTACAGATCGTCCGAGCTGTCGACTCGATAAGCGTGCCATATGGCTTTCTCGGGCCACCCAATCGCCGTCACTGGGACTCCCAAACCTGTCCAAATCACTTTAGAGGGTTACTAACTACCTTATTAACCTCTCACTAAAGCCCAGTAATTTTCCAAAATTTTTACATTTTTTTAAACTCGATCCTAAACCTTCGGACACCCCGAAACCTATCGAAACCATGTCTGATTGACACGAAACCAGTCCCAAATGTTCGTTACATCAAATAGATGATTTCACACGTTGGAAGTTTCCCCAAAACTGGCCTCACGCGTCCCCACGCTTGGCCTGAGGTTCCTGCGCGTGAAACCCATGTGTTAGGAACAGTGGCGTCTTCAACGTCTCGCCAGCCTGTCTGAATCAGCATGCCCGGTCCGATTCTGCATCTTGTCCAGCCGAACCAGTTGAACCGGTTCGATTCCACATATTTTTCGTTTTTCATCCCTTTTCACCCATTCCAACTCCTATACAATCCTAACAACATTTCCAACCTACCCATGCCCTCAGAACCAAGAAACCAAGCATAAAACCCATCGGTTCTAAAACCCATTTTGAACCAAAACATCCAACCTTGGTTCAGGGCACTTCTAGGGGTCCAACCTTCAACTTAAGGGTTCTAATAGGTTCCTAGGATCCCTAGAAACGAATTGGGAGGATTAGTTTGCCCTAACTTGGCCAAAAATGGAATTTGGTGGGTAGCCACCGAAATCTCTCCAGCCGCCGTTCCTGGCTTTCTCAGTCGTCCTCAGCCTCCAAAACCACCTCCTAGATCTCCTACCAATCCCCTAAACCGATCCTAACCAACATCTAAGCTCCCTAACGTCCAAAACCCAAAATTGAAATTTGAAAACATACAAGGGAATCATTTTTACCCTGGCCGTGCAATGCATCACCGTCCTCGGCACCTGGCCATCTGCCACCGTCTGTTAATCCTCTCATTCAACCTCATCTACTCTCCTGGCCTCAAATGGATGCAGATGGGAAGGGTTTAGATTTGGGTTCACTGTGTTTGGGTTTGGATAAATCGAATGAACACAGAGAGGGGGAGTGGTTGAAAGTCTGTGTAAGGGAATCAATGGATGGGTGACACTTGTCACTGATCCATTGGGGCTAGGGAAAAAGATCTGACCCCACTCAGGACAAAAGTCCATTTTCTTCTCGTAAAACGTTTCGCTATGAATAGTACATCGAAACTTCTGTGAACCGTAACTTCTCCATTCGATGTCCGATTTCGACGTGCCGCCTGTCTATGGATTCGTAACAACTCAATCTACGTGACGGTCCTCGGCCCTAGGCCATCAGACCTCCCAGTCAAATAGTCAACATTTTGTCCATGAATTGGGGTAAAACGGTCATTTTGCATCGTTCGTCCGATTTCGCCCAACTAATCACGGATTAACCTCATTAATCCTTGATTAGTCACTAATCTAATCCAGGAATTTGGGACAGGTCGTTACAACCTTCCTTTCTTAATTAATTTCATCCTCGAAATTCCAACCGAACTTCCCTCCTTAATTAATTTTGTCCCCGCGTCAATTAATTTCCTCTGCTCCTAGCTCAGCATAATCAGCAAGGCAATTCACCCTACTGATTACCAGACCTCGTTCACTCACTTCAAGGTCACCACAACCACCGCAAATAACTCTATCACCCTGATTGTTACCACACGACTCAATCTCACTTACCCTAAGCACTCACTTGTCACGTCACTAGATGTGACACTATGAGTCGTCTCCTTCCTCATCGACCCACATGAGGAAAGTTGAAGATGATGACATCAAAGTTCATCCAATGTCACCCTCCGGCACCCTGTACTATCTGCTAAAGAGCAGAAAATGAGAAGTCTCCTTCATCGACTTCTAAGTTGAAAGCAGTTGCAACCATGTGGGAAGCATGCTCAACTGGTTCTATTCCTGAGCTAGAAGTCCTCCTCTCCGACCTTTCCGACCAACGATGACTGTCGGTAACTATTGTAATGACCCATTCTATTTCTCACAATCAAGTTTCTCTACAAACAAGCCTACCCGAAACATAGGAGGTATGGTTAATCGCAGTCAACCAAACCAATCTGAAATGGACTCTCAAGTCCTCTCCTCATCCGAACACCATCCACGTGTCCGTGACCAGTCGAACTCACTACCAAGTTCGCCTATCGGTTTACACCGCTTATGCACATCTAAAAGGATGTCAATTCATCCTAACCTGATGTACCGCTTGGCTGAAGAGTCTTAACAGACTCCTGCTGTGTTCTGCAGTCAAATCTCTGCATACCACCTCATCTGACCAATCCTGACCAATTCTGACTAGTTGGTCGCTAATCCCCACGACAGTACTCGATCTTCGCGTCTTAACTACTGCTGGATCCAATCCAGTCCATCACTATTCGTGATCCACTCCTGTACCACAGATACCAAACATATGCCCATCTCGACGGAGTCATATCCCGACTCATGATTCGTCATGATCACAATCATCGGCACTAGTACCAGCACCAGTACCAGCACCAGTATCAGAACCATTAAACTGATGAGACGACCTTGGATCTCCGCTCATACCTAGCGACGACCCCGTGCCTCTGCTCAGGTTGGAGTAACTCTGCCTCCCTTGTATGCAACAACTCTGGGTTCAGTCACCCTAACATCTCATAGTCGTTACACTTGATTTATACAGACCACAAGAGTTTGAGGTATTTCTTTATGCAGAAGGATCTAAACCTGAGATAACAAAGGTGGTTGGAAATGTTAAAAGATTTTGATTGTACCATCAATTATCATCCGAGAAAAGCTAATGTTGTGGTTGATGCCTTAAGCTGGAAATCTGAAATTTCTATAGCTCACATGTGCATTGTATACCTACTACTTCTCTTGGAACTCCAGAAAGTAGGAGTTAAACATTGATTGGTGACCAAGGAGTACTTTTGGCCAGTTTCCATGTAAGTCTTGCCTTGATTGATAAAATTATCACTGCGTAGTTGCAGGGTCCTATTTTGTGCTTCATTAGGACAGATGTGGAAGTAGGGGACATGCAAGATTATAATCTTGCTGATCATGGGGCTTTACGGAAAGAGGGTCGTTTATGTGTTCCAGAGGATGAGGAGCTGAAGAAAGAAATTCTTGAGGAGGCCCATAGTTCAGCTTATGTGATGCATCTTGGTGGAACCAAGATGTATCGTACTTTTAGAGAACACTATTGGTGGGCTGGTATGAAACGTGAGATATCGGAATTTGTGAGCAAGTGTTTGATATGCCAGTAGTAAAGGCCGAAAGACATAAGTCCTACGGATCCTTACAGTTACTTCCAATTCCTGAGTGGAAATGGGATCACTTGATAATTGATTTTGTATTCAAACTTCTGAGAACTTAGAAAGGATTTGATGAGTCTGAGTGATAATGGATAGACTTACCAAGTCGGCTCATTCTATACTAGCACGGGAAAAATTTTGCATGGTGCAGTTTACTAAATTATTCATTAATGAGATCATCAGATTACATGGAAGTCCGAGTCAATTTTGCATGGCGTACTCTAGAAGCCCTGTTCGGGCTGTGGTTGGAATTATTCCTTATCTGATACTTCATGTCAGACTAGAGCAGGCACGTTCCGCGTTAATCCCGGTGGGATTGGGACGGGTCTTGACTTGTTGCGTGTCCAAAGTGATAGGACCAGTCCCAATCCTCCTGGATTATCGTGGGATTTGCCTGTTCCCGTCTGACACCGCGTGTCAGACCAGGAATATACTCGTCACCCACTCGGGATCCATCAGAGTACACTAGGATCGATGGTGGCATGTGATGTCTCGATCTCTACTACAGCGCGCATCCGCTATCAACCTGAAGGGTATTAAAAACATGAAATCTGTGAGTGGACAAAACAACAGTTTGTTTAGGAAAAAATTTCAGCAAAAGAACATTTATACCCTTCACGTAAAAGCATGCATGCATCATAAAACAAGTTATCAAACCATTTACTTTAATTAAATCATTACTTAATAAAACAGTTCAACAACCAAAACTAGTTCCTTTCTCAAATCATCATTAGGGCCTTAGCCCAAACTGTAAAATCAACCGCAAGGGAACTCAGCCCAAAACTAATCCCTGAAATCATAAAACACGAGGTCTCAGCCCCACACCCACCTCGGTGAAACATCATATACATATATATAAAACCCATCCTCCACATCTCATATGCCCAATCAAGAACCCGTCACTATATCTACAATATGCATACTACTCGGGTCTCATCTCCGAGTCTACCCCCAGGATCTACGACGTCTGGGAGGACCTGTCTCCGGACCCTGTCTGAGACTACATCATATCTCTCACTCTTGGGCATGTGCACCCTTTCGGAATCACTCATCCCACGCAGTGGATCGTGACACTCCACGGTTATCGACGTCTGGAGGAGACTATTCATACATGAGGGTATATACATATTCACATACTTTCTTTCAAATCATAGTTCAACTGGTTCTCATACCCGAATGAAAATCCAGGATTCCTCGAATCCGTTTCGATTCTCAATCTCATAGGCCTCAAGCCCAAATCCATATCTCAATAGGGTCTCAAACTCGAAATCTCATTTCATAAACCACAACTGGGACTCAAGCCCGATCTCACAAATCACTAGGCTTTAAGCCCGATACCACAATCAACTAGGCCTCAAGCCTGATGTCTGATACCATAAATCAATTGGGCTTCAAACCTGATATCATAAACCAATTGGATCTCAAGCATGATATCATAAATCGACTGGGCTTCTAGCCCGATACCACAATTAACTAGGCCTCAAGCCCAATATCATAAATCAACTGGGCCTCAAGCCTGATATAAAAATCAACTGGGTCTCAAGGTCGACACTATTAATCAACTGGGCCTCAAGCCCTAGACCCCAAATTGATTAGGTCTCAAGCCCGAGTTCGTATTTTCAAATCTGAAATCCATTCATACAACCATCATAGAAATACCAGCACGTATAAGTACAGTCGAAAACTATAAATCTCGAAACACGTGCAAATACGTAAATCATAAATACCACAATCATATGCACTCAAGGCATCTCAAATCATAGATATAAAACATATAAAACATTTATATATGCATCAATTCATAAAACAAAGTCCACTCACAGACCGTCCAAGATGCGCCTCGATACGCGCGCTATAAGCCTCCCCGGGCTAATCACCGTCACCGAGACTCCCAAACATGTCCAAATCATACTAGAGGGTTACTAACTACTTTAATAACCTCGCATAAAAGCCTCCTAATTTTCTGGGATTTTTAAATGTATTTTACATAGACTTTAAACTTTAAACACCCAAAACTACCCTGAAACGGTGTCTGATCGACTCGAAACTTGTCCCAAAACGTTCGTTACATCGAAAGAATGATTTAACGTCTTGAAATCATCAACAAATAATGTCCCACCCGCCTCCACGCGCGCGCCCAAAGGCCCTGCTCATGAAGCCCACGCGCGGGGGAACAGTTATCTTCTTCCTCGCGTGAACCAGTCTGATTTGGCTCACTGGTTCGTCTGGTCCAACCAAACCGGCGTGTCCAGTTCAGTGCCATATCTCACCGATTTTCAACCCGTTTTTGTCCATTTTCATTCCTAAACCTTCGTCTAATCATTCCCTATTGATCTTTGTCCTCAAAAACGTGAAAATCGATCAAAGACTTTACCTTTAGCTAGAAGAACCTCCGCCCAGTTTTCTGGCCATCTTTCTGGGCTGCTCAGCCATCCTCAGCCACCGTTCCTGATCCCCCTCAACTCGCCAAGACCCCAGAAGTGCAACCCAATCGTTAGAACAACCCTTAAACGTCCAAAACTAGAAATTCAAAATTTGAATATAAAAGGGGTTTCGGGTTTTCACCTGTTTCCCGTAGTTCCTCTGCTGTCCACGGCGGCTGGTCATCCTGCCACCATCATTTCGTCCTCCCACTCATCCTCACCCTCATTCGGCTTCAAACTGAATCAGATGGGGGAAAGGTTTCATGGGTTTCAGGTTATTTGAATGAAAATGCAAAAGGGGAGAGATGCATGTATCTATGTAACGGGAGTAATGAATGAGTGACAAGTGTCACTTATCAATTCGGCCTAAACTAAATATATGGGCCCTACTCAGGACAAAAGTCCACGCTCTCGTAAAATATGCAATAGTACTTCGATTCTTCCTTGACCCTTATCTTTCTCGTCGACTGTCCAATTTCGACGTGTCACCTGTCTATAGACTCTTGACCCGATCTACGTAACGGCCTTCGGTCCACGGGCATCGGACCTCCCAAGTCAAAAGTCAACTTGTTGCCCTTGAACGAGGGCAAATCGTAATTTCGCCTTGAATGTCCGAAAATCCTCGACTAATTCCCGATTAGTTATGCTAATCCATAATTAAGTCTTAATTAATCCCAAGAATTTGGGAAAGGTCATTACACGAAGTGTCCTTTTTACATTTAAAATTTGTATTTAAACCCCGAGATTTAGGGCTTCTTATACGCCAAAACTAAGCATCAAATTAAACACTTAATACTTAATGAAAACGTATCCAATTTAAACCCTAATATGAAGATGTAGCATTGGTAAATAGGGATTTTTCTATCCAGGGATTGAGGGCACTAATGCATGAGTAACATTTAGAATATAGAATGGAGATGTGTAGAGAGTTTCTATCATCCTACAAAGTTAAGAAAAAAAACAAACCTATTATCATATAGTTCGTGCTCGAGAATTTCCCTATACACATTCTTTGATCTAAACTCGGGAATTGCCCTATATCTAAACAAATCACTAAGTATAAACACACATGCACATCGAAAGCAAAAATACTAGAACACATGGAAGGTTATTGAAGTCTATTTAATTTATAAAACCAAAATCATATCAAAAATCAATCCATAAATATGATGCTTAAATACAAATGAAAACTACAGAGTAAAGAGGTCATGCTACACTTTTTATTTTTGGGAATTGCCCTACGGATGCTAAATGTAGACGCTCTTTGGTGGAGACACTCATGAATTGCCTTATATGCCACAGATGATGGTGATGGTGGTGGTGTATGGACTAGTCGGCCTTCTATGAGAAGTCTCAAATTTTATGGAGATGGAAGAGTGTTTTGGCAGAGCTTGGTTGCAAGCATCAGAAATGTCTGTGCTGCTAGCCAAAACTCTCTTTATATAGGCATAGGAAAACCATAGCCCAACTCTTCTTTAGGAAACAAATTAACTCACCTGGGAAGCCTGGCCCTACCACACAAAAAAAGGAATTCCCGTGGTTGTAAGACTCTGATCTTAATAATTCTTGTACCGCTGGAAAATAGACTTCTAGAGCTTTCCAACCATACCATAATTGCGTCATGATTCATTATGAGCTATTCACAATGGTCTGTGGAAGTGGGCTTACCTACACGCAGATTTCTAGTTTGCAACTTTTAATCCACTTCTTCTTTTGGGCTTCTCCAAGATCGAATCTTGACATACTCTTGAGTCTTCTTGCACACATGGACATGAACTTGACCCATCTTTATGGATCTTGATCCAATCTTTATAAATCTTGGTCCATTCTTCATATCGTATGCATTTTTTGCTCTAATTTAACCTATTTACTCCGTCTCTTTTGGCTAGTACCTACAAACATCAAAACAAGTTAGATAACACATTACTAAGCTCATAACATAACTAAATGTCGGACGAAAGACAATAAGAATCAAGCATAAATTGCAGAGATCAGCTTGCATTAGGAGATTACCTAGGAATTTATGACCCGAAATAATGACCTTTGACAGGCAACACGACCTCCGAAACTGGTGAGGAACACCCAAATCGCTAGTAAACTCCAAAATAACGATTATGAGTGGATTGTTCTTTTCTTTAAATCATTATGCATGCATATTTAAGTATTTTAAATGCTTTCCTATTTTATTTATATGATGTTGGATTTATTGAGTTTTTTATAAGATTTTTTTATGACTTTACGGAAATCGTTTTAAATGCACGTTTTACGAGGTTTACATAAATATGTGTTTTGGGTTTAGGCCCAGATTGTGAAACATGCATTTGTTTTTATTGAAATTGATGTGCATTATAAATACATAGTTTCTCGATATTTATGCATTGTGTGCCTTATTGGACAACCTTCCTCGAATTACTAGGTGTGTGTGTAGTCTCAGACGTCCTAGAGTTAGGTTCTGTTTTCCTGGGGTGATTTTCATTCGGACGTCCTAGAGGTGGGCTCTATTTTCTCAAGTGGTTAGCCTACCAGTAGTCCAAAGATGATATGATGATTTGATGTTGAGCAAGGACGATGGTTAGGTAGTGTGTGAATATGGTTATGGTATTTTGGTATTGTTGAATATTGACTTGCTTTCTGATATTACTGGATTTTTCTAACATCTACACGTGTTTCAAGATTTCTTGTTTACAATCCATTTTATCGAGATCTAATGACATATCTTATTTGTGCAAATGAATGCTTTATGTAGAGTTTTGTGACTCTCCAACATGTATTGTACATATTTGTATATAGCTTATGAAAAAATTAGAAGATTTCGATTTCCCAAACATACTTAACGGTGCGGAATGGATC